>JAWDGP010002007.1:0-23388 GCA_033675545.1 Elysia crispata
TCTCCGATAACGCTCCTCGGGAAACTAAGGGGACGAACTTTCTAAACAACTACCATGGCCAACCTCTAAAAAACAAAGGCTTTGAAACCTTGCTTTTATCTTTATGAAGCGTAAAATATAAATGAACATACGTTATATTAAATCATTTATCAAAAGTGCAAAGCTCTGAATATAGACATTTTTGGTACCACATTATTTTTCTTTCTCCAATAGAAAATAAATGTTATAAACGAAATGATTTAGATAGAGAAGTTTATATGAAAGAGACCTGTGTACATTGTAATCATTTCAAGTTATTATATCCGATGTCCATAATGACTGAATTCAATAGTGCCATTTATTTCATAGTTGAGGTAGATATTTCTCAATGATATTTTGTATTTGCATAAATTTCGTAAAACAATAAACCAGTAAAATATGGGAATGATACAAACATTTTCTGAAAACCGTAATTTTGCCTTTCGATAATTTTTTCATGGTTTCGATAGCTTTGGTGTTTAAAAATCGTTTAAATAACTTAACTTATTAGAAACAATACACAAATAGATTTTAAGACAAAAAAAGTTCTTAAATTAATCAACAGCTGAAACAGATGAAGCAAAGAAAAGTCAAAGTAAAGTGCAAAAATGTTTTGAAAAGGAAAATTGCTGTGGCATTTAGTGAAATAAAAGAGGAGTATCTTAAACCTTATATATTTGGGTATTCCTTTTTTATTTGCTATACGTGACAGTGAAATATTTTCTTCAATTTGCCCTACTTCAATTATCTATGTATATTAAAAAGTCTGGTTTAAAAAATATTTAAAAAAAAAAAAGTTTTAAGAATACAAACCAATTTTGGTTGCTTATTTTGTTATTGTGTACTTCATTTTGGCTGTTAACTTATAATGATCAAAAAAAAGAATTTGTTTCTAACTCAATATCCATTTTGTCACAGTCTATTGTTTGAAAAAATTCTCCTAATAACCAGGAACAATTATAGAGGCTTTAGCATCGTTAAAACTTAACCATGTTTCAAGGCATGGTATGTTGCAATTCTCAAAATAGTACTTAAAGTAAAAACTTGCAAATGGATAATGTACTTTATATTTAGCAGTGATGACTGTTATGGTGACAATGATACAGCTATTGAGATATGATCTCGTCTGTGACGAAAAACGTTTTTTGAAAATGATTATGGCTGATACAAATGAAAAGAAATGCAATGCTGATAAACTAATAAGATTATTCCACATAATCAGAAATGTGGTTAAATACACAGACAGACAATCCAAGTCCAAACATATTTGTCATTTTAAAATGAAAACAATGACACATGTCATGAGAAGTATTTTATTGTGACACTTTTTATTTTACATTTTCTATTACTTTAATAATGAAAAAATGGCAGTGAATCAAGGTTTTGTAGCAGAGCACAATCATACTGACATAAAGCTGTGATAATTATGTACAATCATTTAAGAATGAGATTCTAGAATAATTTTTTTCGGTTTAAGTCTTTGTTAGTGAAAAACTAACTGCAAGACAATCTTATTGTTGTAAAAAGGAGTTTACATCAGATATTTTGGTCTGATTGTCAGGGGACAGGGTTGACCACCTTTTTTCTGCAGCCTTGTTGCATTTGTGGAGAATGCTGTTATTTACATTTGCACGTAAACAAATAAAACCAGAGGGGAAAAAAAACAAAAGAAATCAAATGAAGATAAAAGATCTACAAATTTGCGTGGCTAAAAAAAAAGTGAAAGCTAAATTTTTCTATTGCTTTCAACACAAATCTTTGCCTTATGCATAACATAACATTGTAAAAATTTACAGACAATCATTTGTTTACTAGAATATTGTTTGTTTACAATTTATTTCAAGTAAAAATGTGTATTAGAATTAGATTTCGTTCCGATTTCGAAAAATTTCCAATTTTCCTGTCTTTGCATATTTAAATTCTCAAGGATTAATAATTGGGACCAATTGTTAAATCATGGCCTTAAGCATTGTTTAGAAGAAAAGAACTAAATCTCGATCCACTTTCTTCCTTATTAATTCATTTGAAATTCAAGGCAAAATTTCTAGATGAAAACTGCGGTATACACCCATTCATAAAGTTCTAGGCCTGGAATCTAAATCAGTGTTGTTGAGAGAGATGTTACACGTTAGACTGCAGAAAGATTAAATACATGGCAACTTTACATTTTCTCTGTGCACTTAAACAGTTGAAGTTTTTATGCCTCTAATGGCCATCTTTCAATTCTACAAAACAAATAAACTCAATGTACAGCAAAAAGAAGTATATCTTCTCATAGGTTCCGAGCCTTTTTAGTTTTTTTTATTTCTCTAATTAACTATTTAAATGTTTATAAAAAATTTTATATAACAAAAACTATTTCATTTTCTCTTAATTTTTTTAAACTATGAATCATAATTTTTTTATAGATTTACACTCGCAGTATCAGTCGCACTTTATAAATATTACAAGGAGGATTTCTCTAGATGTCACAAACATCATTCATTCACAGTTATAACTTTAGCCTTGCAGAAAAAATGAATGACAAAAGTTAAGTAAATTAAAAACTAGTTCCAGCAATCACAATAGCAGTAACAGCAATAGCAGAAATAATTACAAAAGAAAAGACCTTCAAATTAATATCCATCTATAGCAGACAAATAAAATATGAAACATCAGATAGATGTTTTTGGAGAGCTTTCAAATTCTATTTTTTTTTGTCCTTTTTTGGTATCCAAGAAAACATCTTTACATTGTGCTTTTCATTTGCTTATGCACACATTTTTTTATAACACCCTATGAATGATAAAAAGTGGTTGCAAGCATATGCCATCTCTTTTCATTTTAGCGATATTAATATCACTCTTTCTCTATTAGTTTCAATTTGTCTTTGTGTCTCTGTGTCTATCTCTCTATCTGTCTCTTTTTTTTTTTTCACTTTCTCTCTTTAATTCTTAGCCATCAAATATTTCTAGTCTTTAAGCAGCTTGACAACTTCATTGTAGGAAGGTTTTATTTACTTTATTTTTTTTTAGTCAGTGCTGCAAGGCATTTTTAAAATTTGATAGTCTTTTGAGTGCAGTTCTAAAACTGGTTTTAATAATTGAAAATGATACTTATCAAATTATGCTTCCCATTATCTGATTTTTTTGTCTTTCAAATCCCATTTTTTGTTCATTGTTTCAATGTTCATTTTTTAACTCATTGACATCAGAATAAATTTGGCTTCCAATCAGAATTAATTTTGGCTTCTATAGAGATTTTGCATGGGGGTTGCTACAACTGCCGATTTATAAGACATCCGTAATAGAAAATGCATAGTATTATATACCAAAGTAAAGGTAATTAAACAAAGAATAAAAGTATCCATTCAAAGTTTCACAAGTTGTATCATCTCTTTGTAGGTTCAGGTATTGATTGGAGCAACGCCCACTCATCCTCAGAATCAGATATTGAGATAGATTGATCAAGATAGCTATAGATCTAGATCTAGATTGATCACTTTCATAGTCCACATCAATCTCATTTTTTCATCTTCCAAAGATTGAAACAAATCTATAACTTCTTCAGCAGTCAAGCGTCTGGGAAATCTATTATTGACATTAGATCTAGAGTTAGGAGGTGTGGGTTCTAATGCAAGATATTAAAATATTCTTCTTTGAAAGAACAAAACCATGGGCTGTATATGTTTAAACAACCGCCAGCATTTACAATATTGGACTGATAGAACTCAGTACCAAAAGGAAACACCAAATAGTAAAGGATAAACAAGCGTAAAATGATTTATCACGTTAGAAACGGTTCACCTCAAAAGCTATGCACACTGCGCAGCTCTGTGGTTTGAGCAAGGCTGAGCTATGCAGGCTGCCTAGCTATGATTTCACTGAGTTAAAGATTACCGATTCATCAAGTTTGATCAACTAAATAAAAATGATCACATTTTTAAATATTGCACCTGTAGCACTTATCCAATTAATAAGAAACACAGTTTGAACCTTTGGGTTTTCTGGTTTTATTATATTATTAACGTATCATCTGACTGCTTCGAGATGTAAGTCTAAACGGAGAAAGTAAGCTCTTGGTCTCCTCAACGTCTCTGTGGTGAGCTCTCTTCACAACCTTGGATGTATACATTCGTCACGGGTTAGTCTTTATCATTGTCCAAATGCCACACACCAATGTTTCATGAAAGCCTTTCTTCATTTAGTGGTTTGAAGGTGATAAGGCATATTCTATGTTGTAATTTATCTTCATTGCATTTACCATAGTGATTAACATGTTTACAGATCTGTCCAAGATTCGACCTGTTTTACTGATGATATTTCTGTAAGGTGGGTGAAAAACGAGATAGCTACACATTTCCGCTTTATAAGCATGGCTTAGAGAAAAATGTATATCACGTATATCTGAACAATAAATCTTCTTGCTTAATGTTTTAAAGCTAACCATGACTTTGCATCAGCCACTAAAGGTTATGTAAAGTAGTATATTATAAGTCCAGAAAAAAATTGTCGAAATAAAACCATAGCCAGTGGAAAAAAAAAAGCGTATAAATTTCCTTTTTAAAAAGATGAGATATCAGCTTGACAAGTATTATCGATAAAAAAAAGATAGTTATAGAAATTGCCCAGTATTAAAACTTCTGGACAAAGAAGATTTACATATATTATTTTTTAAACAAAATTAGTCCTGATTTATTTAGTTATACGTATTTGAAAGATATATTTTTGTATTCTTACTAACACATATTGCAATCTGTAAATCATGGACAATATTACTAAAATGAAAATTAGTCTAAAATTAATCCCAATGAAAAGATTCCCAGTCAATCCCATTACTGCAGAATTGATTCTATCATCACATGCTGAGATTTTGCTTCTTCTCACACTTGACAGCTCTTCTGCTTGACACTTAAATGGATGATGATCCTTCTCGTAGTTTCCTCTACCTCTTCCATGGTATTGGTAAGTGTATTAGTCAGGAGAATTCGGAGTTCAGCACATGGCAGCAGCCAAGATGACGTATTGTCCACACTTATATTTGAAGATGTTGATATGACAGACTTCAATGGCCCAGACGGTCTTGTCTTAATATCTGTAGTTGCAGTTTGTGATGATGCTGAATCTTGTTGGAATGCTGAAGTGTCAAGACCTGATTTGATTGCTGTAGCGGTGAAAGTGAACTCTGAGGGTTTTGGCATGGCCTGGTTAAATATGTGCTCAGTGGCTGTGTTTCCATCTTTCTGGCTCTACACAACAGTTATGGAGCTGCTGTAGTTGTATCCTCATCAGTTTTTTAGACTCAACAATTAATGACATTAATGTCGTAGGTCTGATGAGATGAAAAAAGCAAAGTGGCCATTAATCCTTACTTGTACTTTAAAAAAAAACAAACACATAAAATCAAAACACATATTAAATTTATTTTGAAACTAAAATCGATAAGGTGTGAAACATCAAAATATCAGAAAGTTAATAAAAAAAAAAAACACTGTCCACAATTTATGTTTAAAAGTCCTTTCCACTCTCTTTCTTTAGTTTAAAAAAAAATTTTAAAAGTGATTTAAAATTAAAAAAAAAAATCAACACTGTCAAGCCTACCAACTTGTTTTTAATATCTTGTTCAGTTAGATAATAAGCTGCAAATGCTTCACTACCTTTAATGATGTTAGTTGACTCGGACTTTCTTGCTTATGAACTGAAAAAAAAAATGATTTATTTCTAAAATGCAATATGGTAGTGTATTAGGCATCTGTAAATGCAAACAAATTGTTGTTGATCTTTTACTGCCAGTGGCAACGAGGTACATTTCAAAGAGTGAGGCCGTAGAAGATTCCACTATAAAGGTATTATAAGATTCGTGGTATGAAAGTTGGAAGTAATAGCTATACCATTCAGTCCCTGTTGCAACAGAAAATTAATATATTCTTAAAATAAAGAGCCATGCTCTCAACATCTTGCAGATATACAAAGAAATTTCGAAACTAGTATTACTACATCATCTTCTTCTGCTGCTACTACTACTGCTGCCGTGGCCAGCACCACCACCATCACCACTACTACCACTACTACTACCAATACCACTAGCTCTACCTCTACTACTACCACTATTTCTATTACTAACACCACCACTACTACTACTAATGCTGCTGCTGCTGCTGCTAGTGCCAATTAAAAGTTAATGTCACAGTAAAGTTTATCAAAAACTAGGCGCATCACACAGAAAAAAAAGATAGAAATGAAATGAAAAAAAGCTTTAAGAGATTTTACGAGGAAAAATCAGCTTGCGACGTTTGCCATTACAGTGACAGGATAGGCCTCTTGTTAGCTGGGGCGTTTCTCACCTCTACGAGATGGACTTTTACCCCTAATAACTCCTGTACTAATCCCACTAAAGTCACAGGAAACGTCCATAACCGTAGTATAATCATTTCTCTTGTCCATGCAAAGTTTTGCATTTCCGCATTTCTTGTTTATGACAGAAAGGGATCCCACTCCTACTGAGTTCTGACTTTTTTAGATCTAAAACTGATTTCTAAACAGAGTAATAAGTCAAAAAGGATAAAGGTTTTTTTTTAAATATTTGAGCAATTAGGCAAAAGTGATAGTCATTCAGAAGTAAGTGAAAATGATTACAATCAGAACATTGAGGATAGTTCAGATTCTAAATCTAGATCTAAATTTTAATAAAACAAAAATTTGTGGTATTTTAGAAAAATTACAGAAAAATCATCATTAAAAAATATTCTTTTGTAGTTCACTTTATTCAAACCAACATGTGTTGTAATTATTCAATTAAGATTGATTTATTGTTTTATTAACAAATTTTTAAAAACACCCAAGAAAGCCCAGCTACATGCTCTCAAATTATTTCCAGACCCTCAGCCGCAAGTGAGGTAACTTGAGACAATAATTATTCAGACAAATAAAATGGGACAAAAAAGAAGACCAAACGGATTAATTACAATAATGATGCAATTTAAATAAACAATAATATTAAAAAGAGAAAATGCCTTTGACAAAATGGTAACCAAAGAGATAAAAAGAGTGTTTTTAAAATTATTTTCTTCATTACTTTTGCTACAAAGCATTTATAGAGCTTACAACTTACTTGCTTATCAGATTAACACTATAACATATCTATTAAAAACACTTTTTTTCTTTTAAAATTTGCTGCCGGGATGACATTAAGTAGAAACTGCAAAAAATGGTTTGGTTACCTAATATATCATTGCGTTTCTCAGAATATTCTTTTAGTCCATTCCCAGATACAGCTGTGATTATCCCCTTGTCTTGTGTTTTGACAATCACAACCACAAAGATACAGGTCTGACTACCACTAACTGATACAAGGATCAGAATAAGTTTTTTTGCGTCAAAGCGAAGTTTGCCTATGTAAAAGAACAGCAAGAAAGACAAATCAATAAGCATTCAATATAAATTATAAATGTATACTTAGGGAATATTATGAGCATTCAACACAGTCAAGCAAGTTTAATTTACATTCAGTGAGGCAGGGTTTAATATTGTTTTGCTTTATAAAGGAAGTAAATGGTATCAATGACTTGTATGTTTTGCTGTAAACAATAAAAAAATAATATATCCCCATATAAAATAACAATTTTAGCTAAATTATCAGTCATTCTAACAAACTGTAACATGATGTGAATTTAATCTGGCATTGCAACCATTTATATGCAAGGCATTTCCTTTGGGTTTCATTCATAAAAACGTATTTTCTACTATGATGAAAATTTTCCCCTACCTTTTTCCCGTTTCTTTATGTTTGAATTAAGAAATAGATAAGTTATCTCTGAATATATTGATTTTAACACAGGTCTTTAAGAACATCATGTTATCACTTCTCAAGGATAGCATTATTTAAAAACAAAGAGACATGAAAATATCTTTTTCGTCGGCTACGATTTGTTAGCATGTATTTAAACACTCTCAGCGTTTAATATTCAAATGTTCTTACCTTCAAAGAAAACATGCAAAATTTGAACTTGATCATAGGAATTGAATTATAACACATTCAATAAATAGCCTTAACATCAAGCATTTACCTAACCCCTTTGGTCTGGCATAGAGGTAGAATACATTGGTTCCGTTCACGTGATAGAAAGCAAAAGCAAGTAGCTCTAGATCAATGACATCTCCAGGCCACTGTAGATGTATATGTCTTGGTGCTACAACATGGTCTGGTTGAACACCTTGAGGGTAAGATGAAGTGATATAAACATTGATTACTTGCCAGTGTGTTTGGTTAAAATTTAACAACCTCATTTTATTACAGCCAAGTTATGAATTTTTTATTTATTTCCCTAACTCTCTTTAATGAAGTAAATATCTCTGTTTTGTACTATAACGAATGCGTTTCCTATATGATTTCTATTTTTAAGTCGGTAGATTCTTTAAAACAATCAAACTATCCTTCACATTAGGTTTACTATATTTTCCCTTTTATAGAAATAAAGTTAAAGGAAGGGGGCTTACCTTGGCGAGATTTATGTCAACATTGATATATTGTACTTTCACTTTAAATGCATAGAGGAGTTCAGCTAAATGCAACATTAAATCGAAGGAATCAAATCCATAATTTTGTTTTGACATTACAATATTCTATGGGAAAGAACAGGACAGGAACCAATAGATAAAGAGATAGAACGTCGTAAATGGAGATGGATTGGAGACACACGCTGAGAAAACCAACAAGTAGCATTACCAGGTATGCACTTCAGTGGAACCCGCAAGGCAAGAGAGGAAGGGGTAGACCACAGATAATTTGGCAGAGACAGGTAGAGGAGGACATGAAAAGGGGAGATATCAGCTGGAGGGAAGCTGCAAGGAATGCCCAGGATAGGGATAAGTGGAAGTCTGTTGTTTGTGGCCTATACCCTGAGAAAGGGTGAGAAAGACATTGATGATGATGATGATGATTACACAAGCAACCTGTTTAGCAGTTGAACAGAAGCTAATTTTTCAGCTGTTGCTTTTTTCTAAAGAATACACACTTTGCAATTTTTCTATTTGCAATAAGGTCCCATACTAATATTTGTATGAAATAGTAAAAAAAAAAAAAATAAATAATAAAATAATATCAATTAATCAAATTCCTTTAGGTTTTTTTTTATTATTATTATTATTAATGGCTTTTCTTCTCTAGAAGAATCAAAAAAGTGTATCAATTAATCTCTTTTTTTTTTTCAAAAAGAAAGAGTTGAAGGCAATTATGCATTTTTTTTTCTTTCAAGTTTTAATGAGAAATTATATCAACTTTATAGAAATGACCACATAGAACATGTGCTGATGTTAGCAACCGATTACTTTAAACCTTACTGATCAATAACCATTGCATAATTTCATTCTAGAAAAAAAAAGCATTGCATAAATGGTGAGAGGTGGTCAAGTCGGTAGGGTGCTTGACTACCAACCCTGAGGTCTTGAGTTCGAATAACAGTCCGGGCCCAATAATTTTTCAGCTCCCATGTCCACCCAGCACAAAATGGGTGGTTAGGTCTCTTTAGACTCGGCAGAAGTAAAAGTGGCAAGGAAAGCAATGGCAAATTACCTCACAATATCGTATGCCAAGAGAAATCAGGACGCTACTCTTGGTTCCCCTACACTAGGATTGAGTTTGGGACTCATTTTTTTTTTTTTGTATTGCATAAAATTACTGTGTATTATTATGAAAGTCTTTCAGAAAAAGAAATTACCGAAGTAATGTGCCCACTTCTTTTACAATACAATAATATACAAACCGTTATTATTGTGTCACTGTATGAATCAACCACAGTGTAGTGTTGTTCACAGGAAGGGAAGGAAAAGTAATGTAGTCACTTCTGATCATAGAAACTGGCAAAATCTGGTCTAAACTCGCATCTCTGGTATTATTTCTATAGTGAGGATTGAAAAGCACAAGAAAATCTATTAAAAATAGCAGATGCAACATTTTACTATCAAACTTAACAAAATGATCTATAATAACAATATAATAATAATAATAATAATAGTAAAATCATGAACTTCAACAGAGGGACAGTAAACTTAGCAAATATAATTATATTTAACACAATACTTTTTGCCCCAATTTCATTAATCACAGTGTAAAACAATCAGTGCCTCATATGAGTGAGACATGGATTTTCTAAGAAAAGATAAAGCAATCACAAGGCAGACCTTCATCCCCCAAACACTCTTCAATGTACTATGGATGACTGGAAGGGATCGTGTTCACGTCAGGTAGCTGAAGAGATGAAGGAATGCCATGCCAAGTTTATTTATTTGTGTACTTTCTTTAGCTTTGAAGGAATGAGATAAGAAATGATACTCCTGAAACCCACCTCAGGTAAATATTTTAATTCTCATTCTGCCCCAAGCTGACAATTTTATCGCCATAGAATTAGAAGGACGTACAATGTACCGTGTAACGTTAGATGATCGTTTTCATTTTATTATTACATGACTGAAAACGGCCATCTTTTTGCGGATATCAAGAAAGAAGTAGCAGTAAAATAATATTTGGGGTAGTCTAGTTGCTTACTTTATAAGGGAATCCTTTCAGAATAAGCATCTGAAGTTTTTACATAGTTTTTATTGACGAGTTCCTGTCTTAAAAAAAAAAAAAAGCGACCAAAAACATAAATAATAATAATGATAATAATTATAATGATAATGGGCCTAATAAAATTCATATGAGCAATGATTGCAACTCTTTTAGATGATTTTAGTCTCACACTTGATATACTGTCTTATACTGATTATACAAAATTAGACAATAAGTGTTCACCACAATCAATAATGTCACTCTCAAGAAGAATGAATTTTTTTTTTGTCCATGTACGAAAGATCTCATTTTTTACAAAAAGATTGTTTTTCATTGCGTATGGTATTGCGTCTTCAAAATGCACGTTGAAGAAAACCGTGAAATAAAATCTTTACTTTTTTCAGATATATTTAACGAAAGATTCTTTCTTTTCTTTTCTTTTATCACAATTTTTCTTACCACTCTTGTTTGATACTTGAGTACTGTCAGCAGCTTGCTTTCTTGCTGAACATTTTTATTCCTCTGCAACAGGCTGTTGATTAGTTAAAAATACTTCGTATTATATACTAGTTCACAAAACCCAAAAGCCTACCAAACACATTTCTGGTGACCCAAATTAAACATGAAATAGGCAGGGCATGTCATGATTACTCCTCTATCTCAAGATTGTATACGGAAATTTGTTGGTGGTTTTTAACCATAGGCCTTAAAATCCGCAAGAACTTTTGCAATAATATAAAGTTCCCCTTTTTCTAAATGTGATAAGTATGCAATTGATTTATTGCAGCAATGGGATACTCTTTGTTGACAGCAATTTTAATGAAATATTAAAAGAGGCTTTTCACCTCTTGTGTTCCTCTTTTTTAGAGTCTTTCACCATCAGAATCCCTTATGCTAAAATGCATGGCTTACCATCCAAACCTTTGGTAACCTGGCTCTCAAAATCTGAAGGAATTTTACCGATTTTTAGCACTTTTTGACAAGTTGGTGTGGCATCCTTGTCACACCATCAGGATCAGTTGAGAGTTAATAAACACAAACAACTCCTGGTTTGTTCAGATGAAGGACACATTTTACTAGGTTTGCCACAAATTCTGACTTTGGTTTATGTGATGCCACTTAGAATTTTCACCTTTTTCACTGTCAAAGACCATTGTAGAACAAAAGAATTAACAATTATGATAGAAGAGATGACCATAAAAATGGAAAAGAGAAAAAAAAAAACAATGAAAAAAGCATTGCGTGTGTCAAAGTTTTTATGCTGCGTATAACTATGTTAAGATTGGTGCGTGTGTGTTTTATTCAATCAACAAAATTGTATCAATTAATTATCTTACCCAGAGTGCTATTATTAAGTAATAACGTTTATTAAACAATTGCAAAATTTTAATAAAGAACCCTGAAAAATTAAAGCGACCTCAATATTTAAAAAAATAATTAATTAAATATTTAATTAGAGTGAGGGAATAATGTTAAGGTAAGAGAATGAGGGAATAATGTTAAGGTAAGAGAGTCAGTTGCAGTACCAGTATAGTTATTTGTGGAGCTAAGCAAACTTTTAGTTTATGTCTAGAATCTTAGTAGCCCAAGTTAAGTCCTGGAAAACAAGTCCAGGCCCTGTGACAGACGTCAGTTTTGATTCTATCTTGCATGATATATAAAAAAAAATATATTTCGGAGGTACTCGCTGCTATGCTATTAAATGTAATGTCATGTTAGAAACTTGCCAAGAAATAAATGATGACAGTAATCTAATAATTCAAATTATTTGGTAAAGTTTCAGGAATAAAGCGACCAAAATTTTAAATTAAAAAGGGATATGCATATGATTATGTCTCCATGCAAGATTGAGAAAAATTATAACTGAACCAATGTAAAATGTTTTGATGTAAAAAGAATTAACACAATGCAAGTGTATTGAGGGAGGGAGGGGCAGGCAAACTGGAAAGAGAAACTGACCTCTGACAAGTTCCTTACACAAGTTTTTCATTTGATATTGGTTTTTAAATTTCCACCAGTGCTTAAAATAAAAAAAAAATTTTAACCATAAAGAAAATGCAATAATTGGCCACATAAAGCTTACAGGTCTTGTCGTTCCAACATGCTCTCAAAAGCCTTGACACTGCCAAGCATGTTTTCGTTAACGCCCAGAGTTTCTGCAAACAAAAAAATTAATTCTACAAGATTAAGGATCAATTAAATTGAATGTCGCAGTGGAGCTTTGTCAATAGTTGTGAAGCACGGTTGAAAAAAGAAAATAGAGTGCAGCTCCAAAATGTACAAAACAAAACAATCAAGTCAGCTTTTGGCTTTCCGCCCTCATCAGACACATAAACAGGAATAACAAACCACACAAGGATATTCACATTTATAAATTTGAACTACATACTATGAAAATAAAATAAATATATATATATGTATGTTTGAAATAGAAAAAATAGAAAAATCTATCTAAAAAAAAAAAAACAACAAATAAATAATGTGAAGTATACACAGAAAAAAAAAATAAATACGTAAAGAAAAGAGTCGCAGAAAAAACAAAAACAAAAAACAATTTATTATATTATATATTATTTTATATATATTTTATTAAAATTGACTAAACAAGTATTTATAAAATAATGAAGAAATAAATAAATAAATAAAATTCCAAAAAGATAAGTATGCTTGAAGAGATAGGAATTTAATGAAAATATACTTGAAAGAAAATGACCCTTAGAAATAGGAGTACAAGAGAAAGTTAGAGAGAGAGAGAGAGAGAGAGAGAGAGAGAGAGAGAGAGAGAGAGAGAGAGAGAGAGAGAGGAGAAAGGGTGGGGTGGGGGCGAATTCAAAATCAAGGCCAATAGCTTAAAGGAAATTTGTAGACAAAATTTCCTGAAAAAAATGTTTACATTAATTCAATAATTTAATAACAAAAGGTGTAATGAAGAAAGTACATAAGCATATTTAAAAGACTTATTTCAATATATAGTTGCCGGTAGAATCTTAGAGACAATTCAATCTTTGTCTCGAAGATTGTACCTGCGATTATTTGTCTCTGCAAGTGCACGCCATAAATCAGCTTTCAGATAGGTCACTTTCGATGCTGAAGCTAAAAGACCAACCTCTATTTTTTGGGGGGAAAACTAGGGGAAGGTAAAGAGTTTAGAACTGCTACTGAAAGAAATAACCTATTGTAACTTTAGTAGGTATAATAATACTTTAAATAAGTTAGTTGAGCTTCATAATTATTCGTGGAAGATTGTTTAGGAAATGATGGAAACTAGCATTGCCATTATCATTTTTAAATTTATCTAAATTCACAATGCAATTTCTCAAAAGTGAAAAAATGTTGAAGTCTGCACAGCAGCCAATAGGAATTAAATGCCTTTATGGTTGTATGTTGCTGAAGAACATTATTTCACATTTGAATGTTTCATTTTTATCTGATTTGAGTTTGCACGTTTCTGAACTTGGTTCATATTAAATTATCGATCATTCATCATGATTCACTTTAAAACAAACTTTATCCCTTGCTCGTAAATAAAAATGCCGAGAAATGGTAGTTCTATGTTATTATTTGGCCAATACTTACCCTGGATCATTTGGTTTGTGATATAGTTACAGAAAAGTTATGTTTCACGTGCCTTAGGCATGTGCTTGCTGTCTTCCTCTGCTTTGGAATGTGTCTTCCATTGCTGTATACTAAAAGTATCCTTCATTTGTATTATCATTCAGACCAACATGGCGCATGTGCAGAGAAGCTACTACCATGGAGATGTGCCATGGCAATGACAACTTTAGTCTACAACAAGATAAAAAAAAAGCGTATTCCAATGGAAACCTCCAACATTGAGTTCTTGTTTGAATGTGGTGATAAACAGTTCTGGAAAACATTCTGCATGCCTATAGACATAGTAGAGACAACTAATCTGAAAGCTGGGGTTTTTAACATTTGGTCTAGTAAAGTCTTCATATGCAGTGGGCATCGAAAAAGTACATGATGACTTCTATAACTGACTCACACTTACATGACCAAAATGGATTGTATGTGATGTCCATGTGCAAGTGACATAGCACAAAATATTGGATGATGCAGGACAGTTTGCGTGTGACATAGCACAAAATATTTTTCTCAATCGGTTGCTCTATGTAGAGAGTGCTTGTTTGAAGTTGTATACATTCTACTAAATCTTGACCAAACTGATCAAAGCACAGCGGTGGGGAACCATGATAGTGGGAAGATGATAGTGATGGTCATGGCTCTGATTGTGTTTCTGACAGTGACAACGATGATGATGATTATAGGAAGCCTCTGGTTAGAATAACTAGAAAAGCAAGACATAATAAGCTTTCAAATCAATATTATCTAGAGGTATTATTTGATGACTTAGATGTTAATGTACTACACAACGCTCTGGTGCTCATACTTTAAACACTTCCCAAATGTTTGAAAGCATTCATATAATTCTACAACAGCCTAAGGCCTGTCCAGCAAAGCAAATAGGAATCTCTAGAGAATGTCAGTGGTTTAAAAGTGAGCAATAACAAATTTCATAGAAATGCTGCTTTGTCTTATGTTACTAAATCATAAGATATTAAAATAAACAGGGAGCTTAAATCTGGTTGCATGTAACAGTATTTCTCATATACTGAAGATGAGAGACGGGCAGTTTTTCACACTTTCTGGGGCACAGACTATCTTTCACAGCAAGAAGAGTACTATGTTAAGTTGCGGAGAAAGTACAGAAGAAAACTAGTAGATCAGGTTTTAATTCTAGACAAGGCGTAAAACTTATGTTTACAACTGAAAGGTAAAGTCTGTGAGAAAATGTTTCCAGTCATTCTGAACATCACAGATACTATTGCCATCACAGCTTTAAGAAAAAAAAATGACATGGAGAACTGCGACAAAGAAGAGTTACAACCAACCTTTCTTTCCACAAAAGAATGGAAGATAGATGATGTTTGTGCTGGACATGAAAATCTTAAAAACAAGCTTACAACAGAAGAAATAAAGCAGAATAACTAGAACAGAAAATACATGATAAAGAAATCATAAAGAACAACCCATACATGACGCTGCTGTTTTTTGACTTTCAAGAAGTTTTGCTGTGTCCTACCAGTGAAGTCTCTTCTCTTTACTATAAAAATAAGTTAAATGTGTATATAATCTAACAATTGTGACTGCAGTGTCAGGGCTAAATTTGATGCAATGAGAGGTTCTAATGAGATTTAATCGTATTTGCCCAGCTACCTGAATGAACTGCAAAATCAAAATGCTATGGATGCTTTCTTGTTTGCAGGATGGGCAAAACCAAAACAAGAACTTTCTATCCACGCTTCGGAATGCTTTAAGAACACTGCAATTCAGGATGATTGAATTGATTATGCCCGAACACAGCCAAAATGAAGTAGATAGCATGCACTCTAAAATAGAGAGGAGCTGTAGAAACATGGCTGTATCCACTCCAATCAATATGCTCTGAAGATAAGATTTCCAAAAGAAAATACCCAATGTAAACGTTGAAAGAACAAGACAAAAACGTTTTTTTATAACTTCAAAGAAGAGGCACAACGGTTCACAAACTTTTAACTTGACACCAAAACACACAAGATTAAATGGCTAGAAGCAAAAAAAAAAAACTTTTATCCAGCACAAAAGTGAGAGCAATGCTACATCCTCTGAAAAAGGGCAAATATAAAGGTTTGGTTCAGCCAAACTGAGGGCTTACTCATGAAAATTCAGGGCAATATTTTCATTCACAATATCAGTTTTTGCCTAAAGCAATATTGGCAGCTCTTATTTTGCAACATGCCTCAATTTTTGAGCATGGTTTTCTGGTGATAAGGTTCATTAGCCCACTCAATGAAACATATAATCGCTTAAATAATTTTTGCAGGTCATTTTTTTCCATTTAACAAAGACTCACTAACAAGAACTTGCATTAAAAAAGGTCTATGTTTTTCTGAAGTAAGTACACGATTAAATTACAGGCTCTTTTTTATTTGAAAACGATGTTTAAAATTAAATATCTTAATTATTAGGTTTCCTCAGTTCCACATTGATGCAACTTTGCTCTGATTCAAATGAAACTCAAATTTCACAATAGCAATTTCTGCATAATGGGAGTGTTTTTTGTCACACCTTTTTTCTTGAAACTTTTTGTTTTCATGCTGTGATATAAGTGGATGAAAAAAAAAAAAACCTTTTATTTAAATAGCACTAAAATGTTTTAAATTTACTGAAACCTACATTGAGTTATATATCTGTTCTACTTCTTAGATGTCATACGTTTAGCAGCAATACAATACAAATCTTATGCTTTCAAAATAGTATTTAATTTTTCCCTTACAAAAAAAAATGATTATAACAAATTCTCTTCTTCATTCACCAAGCTTCTTAAATATTTTAATGATTACCCTCTTTTATTAGTTAAAATTTGCTGTGTAACTTTGAAACATTCCTTTACTTGATATAGTTTGGAAAACCATAATTTTCTTAAGGACTGGACCACAGATGCAACAGCAAGCATACAAGTATTCAGTCAAAAAGCTGTGTAAATATTGTAAAGAATAAAAAAAATAAAGCAAAGCGGCCTTCCTTCAAGAGGAGAGAGAATAAAGCTCCTTTAAGGAATTATATAAAATGCACCTCCATATTTTCCATTATGCAAAAACTGCAGCATGCCTGCACCACGTGCAAATCGGTATTGACCAGCGGATGGCTGCATTGACATCTTGGGTAGGTAGTTTGTTACTACTAACAAGGGTTTTCGGCTTTAAAAATCAACACAATGGAGTCAGCCATAATCGTAGCATCCATTTCTCACACTGTAATGCCATTGGCATGAGTGTTTCCACCAGTTTCCAATCTGGATTTATATAGCAAATCACCTTTGGTGCTATTTAGATCCTGATGAACTAGACAGTAATAGAGAATCTCTAAAAGTTTATTGATTAATAACAGTAATGCCTTTTTTTTCATGTTTAAGTCCAAGATATTGTTTAGTGATAACAAAAGACTTTCCACCTAGTCAGAAATCTGACTTTTTTATTTGTGAATTTTCAAAGGTAATAGACCTCTCAGCATGGTTGATTATATAGTTAGAGTATCCATAAAATGGCAAAGTAGGTCTTTAACTGCAGGGTTTCCTACCCATCTTCAAGCTAGGAAAGAGAAAACCCTGTGTGATTATTCCTGAAATATGCTCCCACTCCCAGTAGTTATGGATCTGGGAAGTCCCATTGAGTGAAGCAGGAGCAAAAAAGGGAGCAGGACAGACAATTTATATAAAAGGAGTAGGGCCTATCCTTTGCAGCCCTGTATAGTACCAATTACAACGTTGAGGGTACGATTCTTTGCACTCTCCTCCGAGAAGAGAGCCCTCTATATTGACCTGAGCCACAGTGTGCGGCAAAAGGGTGTAAAATCAAGAATGGCTTAAAAATATAATATTAAACTAGTGAACAGTATGGGCGTGCAAGAAAATATCAAACTTGGATAAATAAAAGAGGAGTATGTTCTAAAGTATTATGATAATTGATATTCCTCAAGACGATGAAGAATCAAAACAATATACAAGGGCATTTGCAGAAATAAAGAAAATAAAACTTTGCCAAGTATTATATAATTATGCTTCCCAAATCTGCTTTGGGAAATTGGTCAATTCTGACTTGCGCAATTAAGTCACAAGGGAAAAAAAAACAAGGTTTGAGATGATAATGAAAATTATGACATTGCAGATCAAATTATTGATCCCGCTCTTCCCACTCCACTCATGCACATTATTTTAAAGGCTTGAGCTGCAGACAGAGATTAGAGTTTAGAAAAGAGCTGATTTTTTTTTTAAATTTCACGTTCTGCTACTCATTTTTATGCGAACAAACTAATCTTGACATGAACTGAGTACAAAATGAATAAAATCTGATCAGGCATGTGAGAACCAACAAGGAACTTAAGGAGTTTATGAGTTAGTGCTTTGGCTACCTTTGCAAGATTACAGAAAATTTGTCAATTCATGTGTAATATTCTGCTGAACTGCTTCAATAGGTCTATTTACAGGTTTTATCTAATGGTAAAGTTCTGAATTTTATACATGAGAGTACAGTTTATGGATGGCTTTTCATGATGGGAAAAAAGTCGACCCAAAAAAATTTTAATTTTAAGCATCTTACCCATTTTTATAAGATTGTCAACAAAGTTTAATTTTTAGGTTTGGACCAGATTAAACATAGGTGAAATGCTATGTCCCTCAGAAAATCTGTCTTGTCAAATTTGTCCGCATTTAAATTGCATGGGAAGAGAGAATTAGTAAAAGAAAATGAATCTCTCCAAAAGACAAGAATGCTGACCAGTGAAAACACTTTGAACAGTTCTATGCAAAGGGTATATAGCAAAGATTCAACAACAGAAGAAGAGAGAAACCTAAAAGGCTTTTTGACGACCTGAAAAAGAAGAGCTGATCAAAAAATAAGAAAGAGGGAAATAGAAAACTGAAAAAGCCTACAATTGAATACTTGCATTCAGCGGAGAAAAGAAAACATTTACAGCAAAGACAAATTCTGCCTTAAGCATATTTTACAGCAGCACAAAAAGAGTAAGACAGTTATACACTAAAATATAAAAAATGTCCTCAAGTACAAGTTTCTTCTGGCTCTGTATTTCAGTTTGGAATTGTAAAGGATAAAGTGTAAAGCATTCTGTTTTCCGAGAGGAATCGATTACCAATGTAAAAAAAGTTTCAAATGGTAACCCATTAGGAAGACAAAGAGCTTGTTGAGAATAGGTTTAGAGCTGACGGCTACATGCAGATGATACAACATGAGACTTTGGCTATTTATCACTTCAGTAGTTGCAAAATTTTTTCCAGATGATATACCGAAGCGTGTGGTATTTTAGCCAAGCAGCGGTTGTATTGATCAGAGTGTGTGTAAGGAGGCAAGAGAATACTTTTGATACATTTTCATGGAGCCTGGTTGAATGGGAGTCTGTTCCTCATTCATCGATTGATTGTGAGGAAAATTTACAAGTCCAATATAGTGCATGACATTATCCCAGCCCTGATTTCAGTAAATAACCTCTCAAAAACACTTGTATTTTTTTTTAGCAGTAGCCAGTTGACAAATCCTTCAGAAAAACATACATTTTTCTATTCCATTGCCTTTTAGAATCCTAGGTATGCAGAATATTTGACCAATTTGATTAATGTGTATTTGTCAGTGGAAAGGCTGTTGCAAGCATAGCATCTTTGTTATCGACCCATTTGATCGAGTGGGTATAAATTTTATTAACATAACCAACAGGTAACGCTCTTTTACTAAAACCTTTTGGTGAATTTAGAGCTGGTCAAAAATGTTTCAAAGCCCTGGTTTTGTAAGGCTAGATGGTATCTGAAGAAATCTTTGATTGCATGCACACAGCCAAAAAAAAATGAAATTATGTGCCAACTCAGACATGAGCAGCAACAATGGCAATCATGGAACTTTTTGAAGATAAGATGTAAAAGCACACACCGAAATCAAAGCTGCCTAGAAAATATAGTATTTTAATACAAGATGGTCATAAAGACAGTTAATTTCTCAGGAGTATATTTTGCTTAGCAGCTTGGTCTGCGTTAGTCAAGCAACCAATCTCTCTGTACAAGTTTGAGATAGAATTATGTGTAGAGTAGAAGGGTACATGAATAAAACGCTGATGGTACTTGAAAGTTTAGATGTGCTTAACATTACAATTTTTTGCAAAATATTTTCCAGATATATTGAAGACTGGTATTTTAGTCAAGCAGCAGTTGTGCATAGGTATCCAGGACTCCAGAGGAATGCTCTTGATATTTTATTATGGAATTTGGTTGAACCTACTAAATATCTGTGTGTCTGTTCCTGAGTAGTTGAGTGTGTGGAAAATTTGTAAGCAAAGTTCAATATTTTGCACGATTGTCCAGGCTTCAATTCTCATACCAGTAAGAAGTCAATACTTGGATTTTAAAAGCGAATCACCAATGGGTAGATAAAAAAAAAATTAAACAAATTAAACACACAACTGCCACACAAAATTGTAGTCAGTTGATAAACCAGAAAAATTAATAAACGTTTCCACACCATTGTCTTGTAGAATTCCTAATATGCAGAATATTTGAACATTTTGATTAAAACATATTTGTCTGTGAAAAGGCTGTTGGTGTATTTCTAAGCCATTCCAATGTAAGAGGTTAGCTTAAGACTTAGCCTTAGTGTGACTATTATATAAAACCACAGAAAACCACAGGTAAAACTTCTGTCCATACAGTGCTTTAGATCTTACTGTAAAATTTTCTCAACCAGAAAAACCTTGGCCAGTCTTTTGGAAAGGCATTTATACCCGTTTCCAGCAAGGAAAAGCATTCTTCTAAATTGTTTGAAAGTGTAAATGTTGGTTCAAGAGTAGCAACATACTAGTTTCATCCTTTCTGAGCTGGTGATAGTTGGAAGCCAAGACTCCAAGTTGTGACCAGTCTGTGTCTGCTTATTGCAGTCTCTTTTTTTGTTCAACTCTGAAGATTCTTATTTTTATTTGAAAGGATCTTACAAAGTTCAGTTTTCAAGTTCTGACCAGGTAAAAAGCCAAATCCCTAGACCCTCACTAGAATTGTCTTTTCAAGCTAATTGTTATTATAGCCTTAAGGAAGAATCAGCAAAAAGACACAAGAAGGCAATGAATACTGGCATAGCAAAAATAATTAGACCCGCAATAGAAGGAAATTGATGAAGGGCTACCCTTGGCATAACTGTGCAAGCTTGCAAGCTTTTTCATTGCCTTGAGTTCTTACAATTGAGGACAACAGCTAACAAATTTATGACTCTAATGCACTACAGAAAACTTCCATGTTGAAGTACAAAATATGAAGAGTGTCAGACAGAGAGACACTAAAAGTGACATGTGATAGGATACTCGGAAATCATTATCAAGAAAGCAGAGGAATATTAAACTTGTTGCTAATGAAAAGTTCAATAAAAAGCACTAAAAGAGGGAGTTAAAGTGAAGCTTTCAAGGGTAGTAAAAAAAGCTCCAGCAGTATTGATTGGTTCAAAATGTTAGCAGCAGCTCAGTTATTAGCAGTGATGTCAAGATTTTTTCAGTTCATAAATTCTTGATCATGTTCAGACTCAAAGTAATATATGTGACATCAGAATGTTAAATGTTGAATTCGATTATCTTGTTGGTTTGGATATTGCAGTAAGCTGCAGAAGTTATCAAATGCAGTCATATTTTATGAATTAGATTTGAAGAGGTAGGAAATCTGAAGGAAAGAGTAAACCAGCATAAAAACATGGATCTGTTCAAAATGCAGAGAATGTTGGCATAGTTAATTTTATGAACGTTACCAGAAAAAGAATTGCAAAGATTTAACACTAGAAGAAGAAAGAAGCCTAAAAGGCTTTTTGAGGACTTGAAAATGAAAACCTGACACAAAACCAAAAAATAGAAATTAGAAACTGGGAAGCCTGTGACTGAAACTTGCATTTAGCTAAGAAAAATTACATTTAAAAGAAAGATGGATTCATACTAAAATATGTTCAACACAGATACAAAAATGTAACAGGGGGAGACAGTGATTACTCATGGATAAGTAGTTTGGTGTTAACACATTAGAAAGACAAAGTTTGTTGAAAATCGGTTTTTACCTGAAAGCTGTATAATCCAATTGTCAATGATATATTATGAAATTTTGGGTGTGTAAAACAATACAGTTCGCAAAATATTTTCAAAAAAATACTGAAGACTGCACAGTTTTTAAGTGAAGCAGTGGTTGTATAGATAAGTGTGTGAATAGGAGGCGCAAGTGTATTTATGGAATCAGGTTGAATCCACAATAAAACCTTTGGGTCTGTTCCTCATTGAATAAGTGTGAGAAAAATTTACAAGTTAAGTCCTTGAAGTGCCTGATTGAATCACAGTAAATCATAGGTAAGTTTTCATGGTTTATACTCTGAAGGTAAGTGTGCAAAAGGTGCTTTAGATATTACTGTTAATAATTCCTAATTCTCTTTGCTTGGGAAACCTTAATCATAGAGGCATCAGCCTTTTGAAGAGGCATATACACGTTTCCAGCAAGGGAAAGCAAGATTCCAAAAAATGTTTAGCAGTGCAAATGTTGACTTGAGAGAAGCAAGACTGGGTACTCCTCTCTCAATTAGTGAGCGTTTGTTTTCATGACTCCTTGTCTGCTTATCCCAGTCTCCTTTTTGCCCTTTGATTATTTTGCTAATATCCACAGCTTTAATTTTTTTTTTTTCAGAGAATCTCACGTAGTAATTTCACAAAAATAATATCTGTAAAATTTAGTTTTCAAGTTTGGACCACCGTAAACTAGATGAAAGCCATGTCCCTCAGCAGAAATGCGTTTGCAACATTATGTACTTTCTTATAGCCTTGACATGATGTCAACATAAAGAAATATATCTGACCAGAAGGCAGTGAAAGCTGGCATAACCAAAATATTTAGAACTTCAAAACCAAGAAAGTATTCAAACCAGGAAGAATAGAGAAACCAAAAAAGACCTGCAAAAGATGAGCTCTGGTAAATAAAAGCAAGGGAAACTGATAAAGAGGTATAATCATCAGTGGAACTTTTTGTCAGTTTGCCTGCATTCTCATTGCCTTGAATATTTTCAATTGAGGACATCCAGCTAACAAGTTTTATACTCTGATACACTGCAAAAAAAAATTGATATTGAAGAGAAGAAAATGAGGACAGAAAGAAATCTGATTATTAATGTAATTGCAATTTGAGTTGGTCACAAAGAGCTCATGGAAAATAGGTTTAGAACTGAAGGCCACATAAAGAATGCCTATGATATAATATGAAAGTTTGAATGCGTATCT
>JAWDGP010002008.1:0-32500 GCA_033675545.1 Elysia crispata
CCGTCTCTCTATCCTTCTATCTATATCTATACCTATCTCTCTCTTCTTTTCCTAAATCCTGAGATTTTTGAATTTTTAAAAAAAATTTTAATTGATGTTTCCATGTCAGTTTAATACTCTTTCTATCACTCTATCTATGTATTGCTATTTCTTTCTTATTTTTCTAAATCTTCTTCTTCCCCACTTTCCCTCCTTCTTTCTTCCTCTGTTCTTCTCTTTTAATCCCTCTCTTTACCTCACTACCTCTCGCTCTTTCTCTCTATCACTCTCTCTCAATCTCTTTCTCTTTCCGTCCCTCCCTCCCTCTCTGCCTCTCTCTCTCTGTCTCTCTCTCTGTCTCTGTCTCTCTATCTGTCTCTGTCTCTCTCTCTCTCTCTCTCTCTCTCTCTCTCTCTCTCTCTCTCTCTCTCTCTCTCTCTCTCTCTTAAGACTTCTTAATAAATCTTTCTGAATATATCTTTTCTTTTTTTTTAACATGTTTTTTTCTATCATAAATTTTTTAATGAACACGCGTCAATGTAGAAGCTCTGTCTATGTCTATGACTGGTCTTCCATTTTGTTAAACCACTGTTCTCTGCTGATGTGCCTACATTTCTGTGGTTTTCTAGCGTCTATCGAAATAAGTCGTTTTCATCTTTCTTGTCTTTGAATCAATAGTTACCAGAGATCCTTCACCGTTACAACGTTATTGTCATCAGTTTCCTTACTTTACGTTACTGCTCTAACTGGAAGCCAGTTTTTCCTGCGAAATTTTTTTATTAGTATTTTCATCGCTTGTCTTTCAATTTTTCTATGCGTCGGCCGACATGTGTTTCAGCTTCTATTATTCTGTCTATCTTTTCTCTTTGCAACAAGTGGGTACTTACGAAGGAATGTATTCTAAATGTAGGGCCTACACGTATTTAGCTGAGTTCATGCCCTTACTGAGTGATTAATTCGTGAGGCTATTTCTTTCTATTCTTCCTGGGTCTCCTCTTTCACACTAGCTCTCTCTGTAACTCTATCTCTTTTACTCTCTCTTTCTTTCTTTCTTTGTGTCTATCTCTCCCTCACTCTTAGTTTCTGTATCTCACAATCTTTTTTTTCACATCTATTTTCTCACTTTCAATATAGTATTCTATCTTTCCGTATCTCTCTATGTTTGTAACTCACTATTCATATGAACTGTGTGGGATAATTTCTTTATTGTACTTCTAATTCTTCCTCTTCCATTTTCTCTCTCCCTTCCTCCCTCTTTTCTCTCTCTTTCTCTCTCTCTCACTCTCCATCTCTCTCTCTTTCTCTCTCTCTCTCATGATATGTCAATGTGTCTGTACATATTTCACTCTTTCTCTAAACCCGAGCGACCTTATTTCTTTCTTTTTTTCATTTTATTTCCCTTAATACGTTTGCTCTCTCTGTATGTGTTTCTGTCTCTTTCTATCTTTAAATCTCCCCCCCCCTCTCTCTCTCTCTCTCTCTCTCTCTCTCTCTCTCTCTCTCTCTCTCTCTCTCCTGCTCCGTCGCTCTTTACTTTTTCTTTTCTTTGCGACTCTTTCTTTTTAAGGGTTAATTCCATTCCACGCCCTCTCAATCTTTCTCTCTCTCTCTCTCTCTCTCTCTCTCTCTCTCTATCTATCTATCTATCTATCTTTCTCTCTTTCTTTCTCTCTCTCTTACGCGCTTTCTATCATCTTAGCACCCTTTCTTTTATTTATTAATATTTTTTTTTATCTTGAGTCTTCCTCTGTAACTGTGTATCGCTATTTGTTCCATTTTGTTCCGGTTTTTCTTTTTTCAAACTATCTCTCTCTCTCTCTCTCTCTCTCTCTCTCTCTCTTTTTCTCTCTCTCTGTCTTCTTCTTCTCTCTCTCTCTCTCTCTCTCTCTCTCTCTCTCTCTGTCTCTATATCAGTCTACCTATCTGAATGTCTATCTCTCTTTTCTGTGCCTCTAACTTGCCATTTTCGAATTTTTTTTTTATTTTAATTAGACGAGGCCATGGCAGTTTATTAGTCTTTTTAAACTTTCTAACTATGTCACGCTCTTTTTTTCCCCTATTTCTGATTCTTCATCTTCCACGCTATCTCTCCTTCTGTCTCCTTCTGTTTAATCTTTTTTATCCTCCCTCTACTTCAATCCCACTCGCCTTCTCTCTCTCTCTCTCTCTCTCTCTCTCTCTCTCTCTCTCTCTCTCTCTCTCTCTCTCTCTCTCTCTCTCTCTCTTAATGAATCTGACCTTATTATAAATCTTTATAAATATATCTCTCCTTTTGTTACATGTTTATTCTATCTCCAATTCTTTAACGAACACGCGTCAATGTTCACGCTCTGCTTACACCTATGACTGGTCTTCTAGTCTTTTAAACCACTGTTCTCTGCTGATGTTTATAACTCACTATTCATATGTAACTGAGTGGGACAATTTCATTATTGTATTTCTAGTTCTTCCTCTTCCATTTTCTCTCTCCCTCCCCCATCCTTTCACTCTCTCTCTCTCTCTCTCTCTCTCTCTCTCTCTCTGAGAGAGCGAGAGAGAGTGGGAGAGAGTGAGGGACAGAGAGACAGAAAGAAACAGAAAGACAGACAGAGAGAGAGCGAGCGTATAAGAGAAATAAAATGAAAAAAAAAAAAAAAGAAATAAGGTCGCTCGGGTATAAAGAAAGAGTGAAATATGTACAGACACATTGACAGATCATGAGAGAGAGAGAGAGAGAGAGAGAGAGAGAGAGAGAGAGAGAGAGAGAGAGAGAGAGAGAGAGAGAGAGTGAAAGGATGGGGGAGGGAGAGAGAAAATGGAAGAGGAAGAACTAGAAATACAATAAAGAAATTGTCTGACTTAGTTACGTATGAATACTGAGTTATACATGGAGAGATACGGAAAGATAGAACACTGTATTGAAAGTTAGAGAATAGATGTGAAGAAAAAGATTGTGAGATAGAGAAACTAAAAGTGCGGGAGAGATATACACAAAGAGAGAAAGAAAGAGAGAGTAAGAGAGATAGATTTAAAGAGAGAAAGCTAAGAAAAATATATATTTATAAAGATTTAAAAAGAGGTTAGAATCATTAACAGAAAGAGATACAGACAGAGAGAGAGAGAGAGAGAGAGAGAGAGAGAGAGAGAGAGAGAGAGAGAGAGAGAGAGAGAGAGAGAGAGAGAGAGAGAGAGAGAGAGAGAGACAGACAGACAGACAGACAGACAGAAAGACAAAGAGAGTGAGCGTATTAGGGAAATAAAAGTGAAAAAAAAAGAAAGAAATAAGGTCGCTTGGGTGAAGGGAAAGAGCGACATATGTACAGATCACGAGAGAGAGAGAGAGAGAGAGAGAGAGAGAGAGAGAGAGAGAGAGAGAGAGAGAGAGAGAGAGAGAGAGAGAGAGAGAGAGAGAGAGAGAGAGACAGAGACTGAGAGAAACAGAGAAAAAGAGACTGAGAATGAGAGAGAGAGAGAGAGAGAGAGAGAGAGAGAGAGAGAGAGAGAGAGAGAGAGAGAGAGATAGAGAGACAGACAGAGAGAGAGACTGAGAGACAGAGAAACAGAGAGAGACAGAGAAACAGACAGAGATTGTTACACAAAGAAACAATCATGGTATATATCATCCTTGAGGTAAGCCGTGTTTGAGTGATAGAAATGAGAGAGAGAGAGAGAGAGAGAGAGAGAGAGAGAGAGAGAGAGAGAGAGAGAGAGAGAGAGAGAGAGAGAGAGAGAGAGAGAGAGAGAGAGAGACAGAGATAGAGAGTGACAGATAGGGAGGGAGAGAGAGAAACAGATAGACAGACAGAGTAAGTGATTGAGAGGTCTAATAAAGGGTCTAAAAAGAAACAGGCACACAACGGTGTTACAACAGGACAAAAAAAAGGAAACATTACAACTATAGAATTAAAATATAAACGTTCCCCTTTTATTTTGGCTTCCTCAGTACAGAAATGAGAAATAGAGGGCGACAAACAAAAGTTATACGTAAAGCACCCTAAGCTGGACAAATGATTGGTTGTTGGGCGGGAAGGGTGCAACTTGTTTCTATTCTAGCCGTAGTTGCAGGGTCCAGTGTACTGACCTATGGTGGTGGTGGCATACAGCGTAACGGCATTGGTAAGGGGTTAATTGAGGTTAGCATGTCCCTGTGATTGTGTGTGGTGAGTTGGGTTATTTTTTTACCTTAGGATGTTTAGGGAGGCAGTTGAGTAGACGTGGAAGTGGTTTAAGAAATTGGGGACGGACGGGGGTGGAAAGGAAAGAGGGGGGAGTGGGGACTGGCGAAGGGGAGAAGGTGAGGCGGGAACTTTTATGAATAAACAAGTTTTAAATAAAATTTAAAATGGATGTATAATCTTTGTATCTTCCACCTCCAAGTTATCACAGATTTTTGTAAAAAAGTAAAGCGTTTCAAGAGATGAGTACACTTTAAAGAGATGTCATTCTTGTTATATCTCTGTTTTACTATTTATTTTTCATTCTCTCTTCATCTTTATCTCTATGTCTCTCGCTCTCTTTCTCCCACTCTCTCTCTATCTTCAGCTCTCTCAAACCAAACTTTTTTTATTAACTGCTCTCTCTCTCTCTCTCTCTCTCTCTCTCTCTCTCTCTCTCTCTCTGTGCCTATAAACGACAAACACTGATCGTTATGCATTATGAGTGGTGATGACAGTACATGTATTAGTTGTAGAGATAGTAGTAACAAAAGCTGGTAAAGCCAAACAGTCTTGCAATAGATAAAGGATATATATATATATATATATATATATATATATATATATGTATATGATTAAATAAATGATGAATGCGAATCGTGAATATAGACGCTGTATTCAACAACAAAAAAAAACAAAAATTATATACATTGAAAATTGATTATTTTCTCTTTCTAACGCTGAACACTTTTTCATCGCCTCAATATTAAAACAAAATATATTTGAAATACGCGTCGCTTCTAGGGTTTAACAAGAAGATAGATTTCAACCGTATCAGATTGTCTCAGTTGGTCTGTGTTTGAAGCTCAGCTAAAAAGCTGTTAATGTGTTCATTGTTTTCCTTCTTTTCTCCTGTTTTTTTTCCCAAGCAGCTAAAATGTTACGTCATTGCAGATCATTATTTTTTCCACTCATTTTTACATGACAGATTTGAAAAAAAAAAAACAAAAGGGGGTGAAGGTTTCCAGCCACGATCCTCCGCCATATAGGCACTCTCGGTATCGCCTACTCATCCAACACCACATTGACGAAGTACCCTAGTCGCCGGTACCTCTGAGGAGGTTGCGGTTCTCACACACCCGTCCGACAAAACTTCCCTCCCAGCATCTATTCTCCAATATATAACGAGTGTATTATGGGAGGAGCCACACCAGACCCAAGGCATAAATGACGACTGGCGCGCGCCGTCATAGCGTGTGGACCTTGACCGTTTGACGGGTCTTAACACCGTTAGGGATTAGAGCCAGTTCTTGGTTCGTTACCTAGCCAAGCTTACAACCTAATAACAATTGGAGGGCTTTATATAGTAACCTATTGGGAAGTCCAATTTAATGCAGTTTACTTAGTGTGCATATTGATGGATTGTACTAATTAATTTAATTAATTAACTTGGTTAGAGCTTTTAAATTTGACAAAATTAGAAAGCCTTTTTGTTTACCTCAATTAAAAAAAATGGTTCTGTGACATTTACTCATGATTTCTTCATAACAAAAAAATTCACTCTCTTTAACGTTGCTGTCGCCATTGTGTTTACATCAGTGAACTTGTTTACAAATGAACGAACTACTGAGTACAAGTCAGGCAGTCTCCCACCCTCACCAGGATATTAGCAAGTGAGAAAAGTTATTTTATTCATCTTTTCCAACCGAATATCTATTTCTGTCTGTCTGCAAAGTTTTCACGAGTTAACACAAATTTAAAGAAAGTGTTTGCTCCCTGTTTCAACTTTACGTTGTCATTTTGAGATTCTTTTTTCCAACCAATAAATCTTTTATGAAGCCTCAAAAAGACAAGGTTTTTGGTCTCAAGAGAATCTGATGATTCCCATGCTTTATTTATCGCATTACCAAGCCCATTTACTTTCTTTTTCTCACTAATATAATGTTCTACATCACCATTATTGAAAGAGGAGAAGAAGAAAAATGAAAAAAAAAACTAAAGCAGTTCGAGAAAAGACATTTGTGTAAAGATGGCTATAAGAATAGTAAATCTAGATATAGGCCCATCAGGATCACGCTACCCCCCCCCCTCCCTTTTTTTTTCCTCTCCCTCCTACGTCCTACATCTGCAACCTCCATGTCTACTCAACTGACAAAATCATTCCTTTCCGCATAGTTCCTTATTCATCTTTTACTTCATTCCCTCGATCTTCTCCAATTGCTTTTGCCTCTTTTATATCAGAAGAATTTAACAGCATTTTCCTCTCTGCCATTCCTCTTTTTTTCCCACCTTTTCTCGAAAGCTTCTTTAAATCCCTATTGCCCATCACCATTCCCATTCCACTTTATGAATTCACCTCAACTTTATCTTGTACCTATAGTTTATAAATATATATATATATATATATATATATATATATATATATATATATATATATATATATATATATATATATATATATATATATATATATATATATATATATATATATATGTATATATACCTTTCTATCCTTCTATCTATCTCCATAGATGTGTCCATGTCATTTTAAAACTCTTTCTATCATTCTCGTATCTATGTATCGCTAATTCTTTCTTATTTTTTTACTTTTACCGTACTTTCCCTCCTTCTGTCTCCCTCTGTTCTTCTCTTTTAACCCCTCTCTTTATCTCACTACCTCTCTCTCTCTCTCTCTCTCTCTCTCTCTCTCTCTCTCTCTCTCTTTTAAGGATTTTGATCTTTCTGAATATATCTTTTCTTTTTTTTTCTATCTTAAATTCTTTAGTGAACACGCGTCAATGTACACGCTCTGTCTATGCCTATGACTGGTCTTCCGTTGTTGTGTTTTTTTCTACCACTTTTTCTGCGTCGGCCGACATGAGTTTCAGCCTCTATGATTCTGTCTCTATCTTTTCTCTTTGCAAGATCTGGGTGCTTCCGAAGGAATGAGGAAATTGGGGGTCCATGAGGTGAGTGTAGCTGAACCACGAAATAAATAGTTGCATGCCTTTATTCCCCACCGCCACTCTAGTTGCTACAACTGAGATATATAATACGAATCACATTGCACGAACAGTTTATTAACTTTTATTAAGTCTCTCTCTCTCTCTCTCTCTCTCTCTCTCTCTCTCTCTCTCTCTCTCTCTCTCTCTCTCTGCTCCGTCGCTCTTTATTTTTTTCTTTTCTTTGCGACTTTTTCTTTTTCTTTTTCCAGTTTATTTCCTTTCCACGCCCTCTCAATCTCTTGCCCTCTCTCTTTCGCTCTATCTCTCTCTCTCTTTCACACTTTCTATCATCTTAGCGCGTCTTCTTTTATTTATTATAATTTTTTTTATCTTTACGTCTGTCCCTAAATCAGCTTTCAATCAGTCTTTCTCTGTAACTGTGTATCGCTATTTCTTCCATTTTTTTCCGGTTCTTCCTATTTCAAACTGTCTCTCTCTCTCGCTCTCTGCCTGTCTGTCTGTCTGTCTGTCTGTCTGTCTGTCTCTGTCTGTCTGTCTGTCTGTCTGTCTGTCTCTGTCTCTGTCTCTCTCTCTCTCTCTCTCTCTCTCTCTCTCTCTCTCTCTCTCTCTCTCTCTCTCCCCCACTCATGATCTGTCAATGTGTCTGTACATATTTCACTATTTCTCTATACCCGAGCGACCTTCTTTCTTTCTTTTTTTTTCACTTTATTTCCCTAATACGCTCGCTCTCTCCGTCTATCTTTCAGTCTCTTTCAGTCTCTTTCTGTCTCTCTCGCTCATCTCTCTCTCTCTCTCTCTCTCCTGCCCCGTCGCTCTTCACTTTTTCTTTTCTTTCCGACTCTTTCATTTTCCGGGTTATTTCCTTTCCACGCCCTCTCAATCTCTCTCTCTCTCTCTCTCTCTCTCTCTCTCTCTCTCTCTCTCTCTCTCTCTCTCTCTCTCTCTCTCTCTCTCTCTCTCTCTCTCTCTCTCTCTCTCTCTCTCTCTCTCTCTCTCTCTCTCTCTCTCTCTCTCTCTCTCTCTCTCTCTCTCTCTCTTACACACTTTCTATCATCTTAGCGAGTCTTCTTTTATGTATTAATATTTTTTTTTTGTTTAAGTCCTTTTCAAAATCAGCTCTCAGTTAGTCTTCCTCTGTAACTGTGTATCGCTGTTTCTTCCATTTTTTTCCGGTTCTTCCTTTTTCAAACTCTCTCTCTCTCTCTCTCTCTCTCTCTCTCTCTCTCTCTCTCTCTTTCTCTCTTTCTCTCTCTCTCTCTGTCTTTCTGTATATCCTATCTCGATGTGTATCTCTGTTTTCTGTGCCTCTGTCTTGTTATTTTTCGAATTTTTTTTTTATTTTTATTAGATGTGTATTTGGCAGTTTTTTAGTCCATCTTACTTTTTTAACTATCTGTCGCTCTTTCTTTCCTCTAACTCTGATTCTTCATTATCCACATTTTGTCTCCTTCTGTCTCCTCTGTTTCATCTTTTTTATCCTCTCTCTACTTCATTCCTATTCGCTTTCTCTCTCTCTCTCTCTCTCTCTCTCTCTCTCTCTCTCTCTCTCTCTCTCTCTCTCTCTTTCTGTTAATGAATCTGATCTCTTTATAAATGTTTATAAATCTATCTTTCCTTTTGTTGCATGTTTATTCTATCTCTAATTCTTTAATGAACAAGCGTCAATGTACACGATCTGCCTACGCCTGTGACTGGTCTTTCATTTTTTTAAGCCACTGTTCTCTGCTGATGTTTCTGTATTTCTGTGGTTTTCTAACGTCTATCGAAATTAGTCGTTTTCATCTGTCTTGTCTTTGAATTAATATTTACCAGCGATCCTTCACCGTTACAACGTTACTGTCATCAGATTCCTTGCTTCACATCTATTCTTTCAATACAGTGTTCTATCTTTTCGTATCTGTCTATGTTTATAACTCACTATTCACATGTAACTGTATGGGACACTTTCTTTATTGTATTTCTAGTTCTTCGTCTTCCGTTTTCTCTCTCCCTCCCCCCTTTTTTTCTCTCACTCTCTCCCTCTCTCTCTCTCTCTCTCTCTCTCTCTCTCTCTCTCTCTCTCTTTTTCCTTTTTCTTCATGTCTTTCCCGCTACTTAATATAATAATTTATTTTCTTTCCTTTGCGTGGTTATGTGACTCTTCATTCTTCGGGGTTATTTCCCTTCCACGCTCTCTCAACCTTTCTCTTTTTCTCTCTCCATCTCTCTCTCTCTGTCTCTGTCTGTCTGTCTGTCTGTCTGTCTGTCTGTCTGTCTGTCTCTCTCTCTCTCTCTCTGTTAATCTCTCTATCCGTCTACTTATCTCTATATCTATCTCTCTTTTCCTTCCCTCTATCCTGTCATTTTCGATTTTTTCTTTTTGGTTATTTTCATTGGATAATGTCCATAGCAGTTCAGATGTCCTCCTTTTTTTCTAAATTACTCCATTAATTGTAGTGTAGTTGTAGTTGTTCTAGTTGCAGTTGTAGTTGTAGTTGTAGCTCTAAATATAGTTCTAGATGTAGTTACAGTAGTTGTAGTTGTAGTTGTAGTTGTAAATGTAGTTGTAGTTTTAGTTGTAGTAGTTGTCGTTGAAGTTGTAGTTGTAGTTGTACTTGTAGTTGTATTAGTTGTAATTCTCGCTGTAGTTGTAAAAATTGTAGATGTAGTAGTAGTTGTAAATGTAGTTCTAGTTATAGTTGTAGTAGTAGTAGCCGTATTTGTAGTAGTTATAGTTGCAGTTGTAGTTGTAATAGTTGTAGTTGTAGTAGTTGTAGTTGTAGTTGTAATAGTTAAAGTTGTAGTTGTAGTTGTAGTTGTAGTTGTAGTTGTAGTAGTTGTAGTTTCAGCTGTAGTTGTAGTTGTAAATGTAGTTGTAGTTGTAGCAGTAGAAGTAGTAGTTATAGTTGCAGTTGTAGTTGCAATAGTTGTAATTGTAGTAGTTGCAGTTTCAGCTGTAGTTGTAATTGTAAATATAGTTGTAGATGTTGTTATTGTAATAATAGTTGTAATTGTAAATGTAGTTTTATTGTAGTTGTAGTTGTAATTTTAGTTATAGCTGTAGTTGTAGTAGTAGTACTTGTAGTTGTAGTAGTCGTAGTTGTAATTGTAAAAGTTATAAATGTGGTTGTATTTAAAGTAGTTGTAGTTGTAGTTGTAGTTGTAGTTTTAGTTGTAGTAGTTGTGGTTAAAGTTGTAGTTGTAGTTATAGTTGTAGTTCTCGTTGTAGTTGTAAAAATTGTAGTTGTAGTAGTAGTAGTTGTAAATGTAGTTGTAGTTGTAGTTGTAGCTGTAGTAGTAGTAGCTTTATATGTAGTAGTTATAGTTGCAATTGTAGTTGTAATAGTTGTGGTTGTAGTAGTTGTAGTTGTAGTTGTAATAGTTGTAGTTGTAATTGTAGTTTTGGTTGTAGTTGTAGTTGTAGTAGTTGTAGTTATAGTTGCAGTTGTAGTTGTAGTTGTTAATGTAGTTGTAGTTGTAGTTTTAGTGGTAGTTGTAGTTGCAGATGTAGTAGTAGTAGTTATAGTTGTAGTAGTTGTAGTTGTAGTTGTAGTTGTAGTAGTAGTATTAACTGTTAATGTATTTGTAGTTGTAGTATTAGTAGTTGTAGCTGAAGTTGTAGTTGTAGTTGTAAATCTAGTTTTAGTTGTAGTTGTCGTAGTTGAAGTTGTAAAAGTAGTTGTAGTAGTTGCATTTGTAGTTGCAGTTGTAGATGTATTTGTAGTTGTAGTTGTAAATGTAGTTGTAGTTTTAGTTTTAGTTGTAGTTGTCGTAGTAGTAGTTGTAGTAGTAGTTGTACTAATGTAGTTGTAGCTGTAGTTATAGTTGTGAATGTGGTTATAGGTGTAGTTGAAGTTGTAGTAGTAGAAGTTGTCGTTGCAGTAGTTATAGTTAAAGTTGTAGTTGTAATAATTGTAGTTGTAGTTGTAGTTGTAGTAGTTGTAGTTGTAGTTTTAGGTTTAGGTGAAATTTAAGTTGTAGTAGTTGTAGTTGTAGTGGTAGTTGTAGTTGTAGTCTTAGTTGTAGTTGTAGTATTATTAGTCAGAGTTGTAGTTGTAAATTTAGTTGTGATAGTTATAATAAAAGTTGTAGTTGTCGAAGTTGTAGTTGTAGCTGTAGTTGTATTTGTAGTTGTAATTAAAGTTGTAGTTGTAGTTGTAGTAGATGTAGCTGTAGTTGCAGTTGTCATTGAAGATGTAGTTGTAGATGTAGTTGTATTTGTAGTTGTAGATGTAGATGTAGTTGTAGTAGTTTTAGTTGTAGTTGTAGTTGTAGTTGTATTTTTAGTTGTAGTTGTACTTTTAGTTGTAATTGTTGCAGTAGTTGTAGTTAAAGTTGTAGTTGTAAATGTAGTTGTAGTTGTAGTAGTGCTTGTTGTATTTGTAGTTATAGTTGTAGTTGTAGTAAATGCAGTTGTAATTGTAGCTGTAGTAGTTGTAGTTGTAGTTAAAGTTGTAGTTGTAGTTGTAGTTGTAGTTATAGTTGTACTTTTGGTTGTAGTAGTTGTATTTGCATTTGTAGTTGTAGTAGTTGTAGTTGTAAATGTTGTTGTAGTTGTTGTGGTAGTTGTAGTTGTAGTTGTAGTTTTAGTTGTAGTAGTTGTAGTTGTAGGTGTAGTAGTTGTAATAGTAGTTGTAGTTTTAGTTGTAGTAGTTATAAATGTAGTTGTATTTAAAGTATTTGTAGTTGTAGTTTTAGTTGTAGTAGTTGTGGTTGAAGTTGTAGTTTTAGTTGTAGTTGTAGTTGTATTAGTTGTAGTTCTCGTTGTATTTGTTAAAATTATAGTTGTAGTAGTAGTAGTTGTAAAATTAGTTGTAGTTGTAGTTGTAGTAGTTCTAGTTGAAGTTGTACTTGTTGTAGTTCTTGTTGTAGTTAAAGTTGTAGTTGTACTTGTTGTAATTGTAGTTGTAGTTGTAGTTGTTGTAGTTGTATCTGTAGTTGTTGTAGTTGTAGTTGTAGTTGTAGTTGTTGTAGTTGTAGTTGTAGTTGTACTTCTTATACTTGTTGTAGTTGTGGTTGTACTTGTACTTGTTGCAGTTGTAGTTGTAGTTGCAGTTATAGTTGTACTTGTAGTTGTAGTTGTACTTGTTGTAGTTGTAGTTGTTTTTGTACTTGTACTTCTTGTAGTTGCAGTTGTACTTGTTGTAGTTAAAGTTGTAGTTGTTATAGTTGTAGTTGTACTTGTTGTAGTTGTAGTTGTAGTTGTACTTGAACTTGTTGTAGTTGTAGTTGTACTTGTTGTAGTTGTAGTTGTAGTTGTAGTTGTACTTGTTGTAGTTGTAGTTGTATTTGTAGTTGTACTTGTTGTAATTGTATTTGTAGTTGTACTTGTTGTAGTTGTAGTTGTAGTTGTACTTGTTGTAGTTGTACTTAAAGTTGTACTTGCTGTAGTTGTAGTTGTACTTGTTGTAGTTGTAGTTGTAGTTGTACTTGTTGTAGTTGTACTTAAAGTTGTACTTGCTGTAGTTGTAGTTGTACTTGTTGTAGTTGTACTTGGAAACGTACTTGTTGTAGTTGTAGTTATATTGTACTTGTTGTAGTTGTAGTTGTAGTTGTACTTGTTGTTGTTTTAGTTGTAGTTGTATTTGTTGTAGTTTTACTAGAAGTTGTACTTGTTGTAGTTGTAGTTGTACTTGTTGTAGTTGTAGTGTACTTGTAGTTGTACTTGTAGTTGTAGTTAAAGTTGTAATTGTAGTTGTAGTTGTATTTGTAGTAGTTGTAGTTGTAGTTGTACTTGTTGTAGTTGTAGTTGTACTTGTAGTTGTAGTAATTGTAGTTGTAGTTGTAGTAGTTGTAGTTGTAGTAGTTGTAATTGTAGTTTTAGTTGTAGTTGTAGTTGTAGTAGTAGTTGTAATTGGTGTAGTTGAAGTTGTAGTTGTAGTAGTAGAAGTTGTACTTGTACTAGTTGTAGTTGTATTTTTAGTTGTAGTTGTAGTAGTTGTAGTAATTGTAGTTGTAGTTGTAGGTGCACTTGTTGTAGTTGTAGTTGTACTTCTAATTGTTGTAGTTGTAGTTGTAATTGTACTTGTTCTAGTTTTAAATGTCGTAGTTGTACTTGTACTCTTTGTAGTTGTACTTGTACTTGTTTTAGTTGTAGTTGTAGTTGTTGTAGTTGTAGTTGTACTTGTTTTATTTGAAGTTGTATTTGTACTTGTTGTAATTCTAGCTGTAGTTGTAGTTGTAGTTGTAGTTGTAGTTGTACTTGTAGTTGTAGTTGTAGTTGTAGTTGTAGTTGTTGCAGTTGTAGTTTTAGCTGTAGTTGTTGCAGTTGTACTTTTTGTAGTTGTAGTTGTAGTTGTACTTGTTGTATTTAAAGTTGTAGTTGTAGTTGTTGTAGTTGTAGTTGTAGTTCTAGTTGTTGTAGTTGTAGTTGTAGTTGCAGTTGTAGTTGCTGTAGTTGAAGTTGTAATTGTACTTGTTGTAGTTGTATTTGTAGTTGTACTTGTTGTAGTTGTAGTTGTGGATGTACTTGTTGTAGTTGTAGTTGTAGTTGTTGTAGTTCTAGTTGTAGTTGTAGTTTTTGTAGTTGTAGTTGTAGTTGTAGTTGTAGTTGTAGTTGTTGTAGTTGTAGTTGTAGTTGTACTTGTTGTAGTTGTAGTTGTACTTGTACTTGTTGTAGTTGTAGTTGTAGTTTTACTTGTTGTAGTTGTAGTTGTAGGTGTACTTGTTGTAGTTGTAGTTGTAGTTGTTGTAGTTGTAGTTGGAGTTGTACTTGTACTTGTTGTAGTTGTAGTTGTAGTTGCACTATTTATAATTGTAGTTGTACTTGTATTTGTTGTAGTCGTAGTTACTCTTGTTGTAGTTATAGTTGTACTTGTACTTGTTGTAGTTGTATTGTAGTTGTAGTTGTAGTTGTACTTGTTGTTGTTGTAGTTGTAGTTGTACTTGTTGTAGTTGTACTTGTTGTAGTTGTAGTTGTACTGTACTTGTTGTAGTTGTAGTTGTAGTTGTAGTTCGTGTAGTTGTAGTTGTACTTGGTGTAGTTATAGTTGTACTTGTGTTTGATGTAGTTATAGTTGTACTTGTACTTGTTGTAGTTTTAGTTGTAGTTGTAGATGTAGTTGTACTTGTTGTAGTTGTAGTTGTAGTTGTATTTGTTGTAGTTGTAGTTGTAGTTGTAGTTGTGCTTGTAGTTGTAGTTGTAGTAGTAGTTGTACTTCTTGTAGTTGTAGTTGTAGTTGTACTGGTAGTTAAAGTAGTTGTAGTTGTAGTTGTACTATTGTAGTTGTAGTTGTACTTGTTATAGTTGTTGATGTAGTTGTTCTTGTTCTAGTTGTAGTTGTAGCACTTGTTGTAGTCGTAGTTGTAGTTGTACTTGATGTAGTTGTAGTTGTACTTGTATTTGTTGTAGTTGTAGTTTTACTTATACTTGTTGTAGTTGTACTTTTTATTGTTGTAGCTGTAGTTGTATTTGTACTTGTTGTAGTTGCAGTTGTTGTTGTACTTATTGTAGTTGTAGTGTTCTAGTTGTTGTTGTACTTGTTGTAGTTGTAGTTGTAGTTGTAGTTGTATTAGTTGTAGTTGTAGTTGTAGTTGTACTTGTTCTAGTTGTAGTTCTAGTTGTACTTGTTGTAGTTGTAGTTTGTAATTGTTGTAGTTGTAATTGTAGTTGTACTTGTTGTAGTTGTAGTTGTAGTTGTTGTAGTTGTAGTTGTAGTTGTACTTGTTGTAGTTGTAGTTGTAGTTGTAGTTGTAGTTCTTGTTGTAGTTGTAGTTGTAGTTGTACTTGTTGTAGTTGTATTTGTACTTGTTGTAGTTTTAGTTGTAGTTGTACTTGTTGTAGTTGTAGTTGTAGGTGTACTTGTTGTAGTTGTAGTTGTAGTTGTACTTGTTGTAGTTGTAGTTGTACTTGTTGTAGTTGTAGTTGTACTTGTTGTAGTTGTAGTTGTAGTTGTACTTGTTTTAGTTGTAATTGTACTTGTACTTGTTGTAGTTGTAGTTGTACTTGTTGTAGTTGTAGTTGTACTTGTTGTAGTTGTAATTGTACTTGTACTTGTAGTTGTAGTTGTACTTTTTGTAGTTTTAGTTGTAGTTGTACTTGTTGTAGTTGTAGTTGTAGTTGTACTTGTTGTAGTTGTAGTTGTACTTGTACTTGTTGTAGTTGTAGTTGTAGTTGTACTTGTTGTAGTTGTTGTAGTTGTTGTAGTTGTAATTGTACTTGTTGTAGTTGTACTTGTTGTAGTTGTTGTTGTAGTTGTACTTGTTGTAGATGTAGTTGTAGTTGTATTTGTTGTAGTTGTGAATGTAGTTGTACTTGTTGTAGTTCTAGTCGTAGTCGCACTTATTGTAATTGAAGTTGTACTTGTACTTGTTGTAGTTGATGTTGTAGTTTTACTTGTTGTAGTTTTAGTTGTAGTTGTACTAATTGTAGTTGTAGTTGTAGTACTTTTTGTAGTTGCAGTTGTATTTGTTGTAGTTGTAGTTTTAGTACTTGTTGTAGTTGTAGTTGTACTTGTTGTATTTGTGGTTGTATTTGTAGTTTAACTACGTGTAGTTTTAGTTGTATTTGTTGTAGTTAAAGTTGTATTTGTTATAGTCTTAGTTGTACTTGTTGCAGTTGTAGTTTTACATGTACATTTTTTAGTTTTATTTGTACTTGTTGTAATTTTAGTTGTATTTAATGTAGTTGCAGTTGTTGCTGTACTTGTGACAGTTGTAGTTGTACTTGTACTTGTTGTAGTTGTAGTTATACTTGTACTTGTTAGTGTTGTGGTTGTAATTGTACTTGTGCTTTTTGTAGCTGTAATTGTACTTTTGTAATTGAAGTTGTACCTGTACTGTTGTAGTTGTATTTGTACTTGTACTTGATTTAGTTGCAGTTGTAGTTGTACTTGTTGTAGATGTAGTCGTACTTGTACTTGTTGTAGTTATAGTTGTAGTTGTGCTTGTTGCAGTTGTGGTTGTACTTGTTGTAAATGTAGTTGTAGTTGTACTTGTTGTAGTTGTAGTTGTACTTGAACTTTTATTTCTTTTAGTTGTAGTTGTACTGTATTTGTTGTAGTTGTAGTTTTAGATGTAGTTGTTGTAGATGTAGTTGTAGTTGTAAATGTAGTAGTTGGAGTTGTAGTTGTACTTGTAGTAGTAGTTATACTTGTAGACTTAGTTCAACTTGTTGTAGTTGTAGTTGTAGTTATATTTGTACTTGTTGTAGTTGTAGTTGTACTTGTTGTAGTTGAAGTTGTAGTACTTGTTATAGTTGTAGTTGTACTTGTTGTAGTTCTGGTTGTAATTGTTGTAGTTGTAGTTGTACTTGTTGTAGTTGTAGTTGTAGTTGTACTTGTACTTTTGTAGTTGTATTTGTACTTGTTGTAGTTGTACTTTTATCTGATGTATTTGTAGTTGTAGTTGTACTTGTTTTAGTTGTAGTTGTAGTTGTACTTGTTGTAGTTGCAGTTGTACTTATTGTAGTTGTAATTGTAGTTTTACTTGTGGTTGTGGTAGTTGTAGTTGTATTTGTAGTTGTACTTATAGTTGTACTTGTAGTTGTACTTGTTGTAGATTTTGTTAAAGTTGTACTTGTTGTAGTTTTAGTTGTAGAACTTGTTGTAGTTGTAGTTGTACTTATTGTAGTTTTAGTTTTAGTACTTGTTGTATTTGTAATTGTACCTTTTGTAGTTGTAGTTGTACTTGTGGTACTTGTAGTTGTACTTCTGGTAGCTGTAGTTGTACTTGTTCCTTTTGTTGTTGTAGTTGTACCTATTGTAGAAGTAGTTGTACTTGTTGTAGATGTAGTTGTAGTTGTACCTGTTGTAGTTGTACTTGTACTTGTTCCTTTGGTAGTTGTAGTTGTAGTTATTGTAGTTCTATTTGTACATCTTATAGATGTAGTTGTAGTTGTAGTTGTACTTGTTGTAGTTGTAGTTGTACTTGTACTTGTTGTAGTTGTAGTTGTACTTATTGTAGTTGTAGTTATATTTGTACTGGTTGTAGTTGTAGTTAAACTTGTACTTGTAGTTGTACTTGTATTTGGTGCAGTTTTAGTTGTACTAGTTGTAGTTGTAGTTGTACTTGTTGTAGTTGAATTTGTATTTGTATTTGTTTGTAGTTGTAGTTGTACTTGTTGTAGTTGTAGTTGTAGTTAAACTTGTACTTGTAGTTGTACGTGTATTTGGTGGAGTTTTAGTTGTACTAGTTGTAGTTGTAGTTGTACTTGTACTTGGTGCAGTTTTAGTTGTACCAGTTGTAGTTGTAGTTGTACTTGTTGTAGTTGAAGTTGTATTTGTATTTGTTTGTAGTTGTAGTTGTACTTGTTGTAGTTGTACTTGTACTTGTTGTAGTTGTAGTTGAACTTGAACTTGTTCTAGTTGTAGGTTTACCTGTACTTGTTGTAATTGTAGATGTAGTTGAACTTGTACTTGTTGTAGTTGTAGTTGTACATATTGTAATTGTATTTGTAGTTGTAAATGTACATATATTTGTTGTAGTTGTAATTGTATTTGTTGTAGTTTATTTGTAGTTGTACGTGTTGTAGTTGTAGTTGTACTTGTGGTAGTTGTAATTGTCTTTAATAAGTTGTAGTTTTACTTGTTGCAGTTGTAGTTGTACTTGTTATTGTTGTAGTTGTACTTATAGTAGTTGAAGTTTTATTTGTTGTAGTTTTGTTATACTTGTACTTGTTGTAGTTGTAGTTATACTTGTTGTAGTTGTAGTTGTAGTAATTGTTGTAGTTGTAGTTGTACTTGTTGTAGTTATGATTGTATTTGTTGTAGTTTTAGTTGAACTAGTTGTAGTTGTAGTTGTACTTGTTGTATTTGTAGTTGTACTTGCACTCTTTGTAGTTGTTGTTGTACTTGTTGTAGTTGTAGTTGTAATTGTTGTAGTTGTAGTTGTAATTGTACTTGTTGTAATAATAGTTAGACTTGTACTTGTTGTAGTTGTATTTGTACTTGTTGTAGTTGTACTTTTACTTGTACTTGTTATAGTTGTACTTGTAGTTCTATTTTTTGTAGTTGTACTTGTACTTGTACTTGTTGTAGTTGTAGTTGTACTTTTACTTGTTGTAGTTGTAGTTGTACTTGTTGTAGTTGTAGTTGTAGTTGTACTTGTTGTACTTGTTATTGTTGTTGTACTTGTTGTAGTTGTATTTGTACGTGTTGTAGTTGTAGTTGTGGTTGTACTTTTTGTAGCTGTAGTTGTAATTATACTTGTTGTAATTATAGTTTAGTTGTACTTGATGTAGTTGTAGTTGTATTTGTTATTGTTGTAGATGTACTTGTAGTTGTAGTTGTAGTTGTACTTGTTGTAGTTAAAGTTTTAGTTGTTCTTCTTTTAGTTCTAGTTGGATTTGTACTTGTTGTACGTGTAATTGTAATTGTACTTCTTGTAGTTGTAGTTGTACTTGTTGTAATTGTTGTAGTTGTACTTGTAGTTTGTAGATGTAGTTGTACTTGTTGTAGTTGTAGTTCAACTAATACTTGTTGTAGTTGTAGTTGTAGTTGTGCTTGTTGTAGTTGTAGTTGTACTTGTACTTTTTGTAGCTGTAGTTGTAATTGTATTTGTTGTAGCTGTAGTTGTATTTGTTCTTGTTGTAGTTGTAGTTGTACTTGTTGTAGTTCTAGTTGTAGTTGTACTTGTTGTAGTTGTAATTGTAGTTGTACTTGTTGTAGTTGTAGTTGTAATTGTTGTTATTGTAGTTGTAGTTGTACTTGTTGTAGTTTTAGTTGTAGTTGTACTTGTTGTAGTTGTAGTTGTAGTTGTACTTGTTGTAGTTGTAGTTGTAGTTTTACTTGTTGTAGTTGTAATTATACTTGTTGTAGTTGTATTTCTTCTTGTACTTTTTGTAGTTGTAGTTGTACTTGTTGTAGTTGTAGTTGTACTTGTACTTGTTGTAGTTTAAGTTGTACTTGTAGTTGTAGTTGTACTTGTACTCGTTGCAGTTGTACTTGTAATAGTACTTGTTGTTGTTGTTGTTGTTGTAGTCGTACTTGTTGTAGTTTTAGCTGTACTTGTTGTAGTTGTAGTTGTAGTTGTACTTGTACTTGTTTTAGTTGTACTTTTACTTGTTGTAGTTGTACTTGTAGTAAATGTAGTTGTACTTGTTGTAGTTGTAGTTGTAGTTTACTTGTTGTAGTTGTAGTTGTAGTTATACTTATTATAGTTGTAGTTGTATTTGTACTTGTTGTAGTTGTAGTTGTAGTTGTACTTGTTGTAGTTGTAGTTGTAGTTGTACTTGTTGTAGTTGTAGTTGTACTTGTACTTGCTTTACTTGTAGTTGTAATTATACCTGTTGTAGTTGTACTTGTTGTTGTTGTAGTTGTATTTGTACTTGTTGTTTTTGTTGTAGTTGTAGTTGTACCTGTTGTAGTAGTTGTTGTACTTGTTGTACTTGTAGTTGTACCTCTGAAAGTTGTAGTTGTAGTTGTAGTTGTTGTTGTTGTTGTTGTTGTTGTAGTTGTAGTTATACCTGTTGTAGTTGTAGTTGTACTTGTTGTAGTTGTAGTTCTTGTTTTTTGTAGTTGTAATTGTTGTTGTAGTTGTAGTTGTACTTGTACTTTGTAGTTGTAGTTGTAGTTGTTCTTGTTGTAGTTGTAGTTGTAGTTGTACTTGTTGTAGTTGTAGTTGTATTTGTTGTTGTTGTAGTTGTAGTTGTACTTGTTGGAGATGAAGTTGTACTTGTTATAGTTGTAGTTGTACTTGTTGTAGTTGTAGTTGTAGTTGTAGTTATAGTTGTACTTGTTGTTGTAGTTGTAGTTGTACTTGTTGTAGTTGTAGTTGTACTTGTACTTGTTTTAATTGTAGTTGTACTTGTTGTAGTTTCAGTTGTACTTGTTGTAGTTGTAGTTGTAGTTTTACTTGTTGTAGTTGTAGTTGTACTTGTACTTGTTGTAGTTGTAGTTGTCCTTGTACTTGTTGTAGTTGTAGGTGCACTTGTTGTAGTTGTAGTTTTAGTCGTACTTGTTGTAGTTGTACTTCTACTTGTTGTAGTTGTAGTTGTACTTGTTGTAGGTGTAGTTGTAGTTGTACTTGTTGTAGTTGCATTTGTACCTTTACTTGTTGTTTGACTTGAAGTTGCACTTGTTGTTGTTGTAGTTGTACTTAATATAGTTCTAGTTGTACTGTACTTGTTGTAGTTGTAGTTGTACTTGTACTTTTGTAGTTGTAGTTGTACTTGTTGTAGTTGTAGTTGTACTTGTTGTAGTTGTAGTTGTATTTTTACTTGTTGTAGTTGTAGTTGTACTTGTACTTGTTGTAATTATAGTCGTACTTGTTGTAATTGTAGTTGTAGTTGTATTTCTTGTAGTTGTACTTGTACTTGTTGTAGTTGTAGTTGTACTTGTTGTAGTTTTAGTTATACTTGTACTTGTTGTAGTTGTAGTTTTACTTCTACTTGTTATACTTGTAGTTGTACTTTTTGTATTTGTAGTTGTACTTGTTGTAGTTATAGATGTAGTTGTACTTGTACTTGATGTAGTTGTACTTGTACTTGTACTTTTTGTAGTTCAAGTTGTAGTTGTACTTGTTGTTGTTGTAGTTGTAGTTGTAGTTGTACTTGTTGTAGTTGAAGTTGTACTTGTTGTAGTTGTAGTTGTAACTGTACTTCTTATAGTTATAGTTTTAGTTGTACTGGATGTAGTTGTAGTTGTAGGTGTTCTTGTTGTAGTTGTAGTTGTACTTGTTGTAGTTGTAGTTGTAGTTGTTAGTGTACTTGTTGTAGTTGTAGTTGTATTTGGATTTGTTGTAGTAGTAGTTTTAGTTGTACTTGTTGTAGTTGTATTTTACTTGTTGTACTTGTAGTTGTACTTATTATAGTTGTAGTTGTACTTGTACTTGTTGTAGTTGTAGTTGTATTTCTTGTAGTAATTGTAGTTGTACTTGTACTTGTTGCACTTGTAGTGTACTTGTACTTGTTGTAGTTGTAGTTGTACTTGTTGTAGTTGTACTTGTAGTTGTACATGTTGTAGTTGTACTTGTTGTAGTTGTAGTTGTAGTTGCACTTGTTGTAGTTGTAGTTGTAGTTGAACTTGTTGTAGTTGTATTTGTACTTGTATTTGTTGTTATTGTACTTGTACTTGTTGTACTTTTTGTAGTTGTAGTTGTACTTGTTGTAGTTGAAGTTGTACTTGTTGTATTTGTAGTTGTAGTAGTACTTCTTGTAGTTGTAGTTGTAGTTGTACTTGTTGTAGTTGTACTTGTACTTTTATTTCTACTTCTACTTGTTGTACTTATAGTTGTACTTGTACGTGTTGTTGTTGTAATTGAATTTGTACTTGTAGTAGTTGTAGTTGTAGTTGTACTTGTTGTAGTTGTACTTGTACTGTTTGTAGTTGTAGTTGTTCTTAATGTAGTTGTAGTTGTATTTGTTGTAGTTCGAGTTCTACTTGTAATTGTTGTAGTTGTACTTGTTGTACTTGTAGTTAAAGTTGTACTTCTTGTAGTTGTAGTTGTAGCTGCACTTGTTGTAGTTGTAGTTGTAGTTGTACTTGTTGTAGTTGAAGTTGTATTTGTAATTGTACTTGTAGTTGTAGTTGTATATCTATATATTGTAGCTGTAGTTGTAGTTGTATTTGTTGTAGTTGTATTTGTACTTGTTGTAATATTAGTTGTAGATGTACTTGTTGTAGTTGTAGTTGTACTTGTACTTGTTGTAGTTGTACCTGATGCAGTTGTAGTTGTAGTTGTACTTGTTGTAGAAGTAGTTGTAGTTGAACGTGTTGTAGTTGTAGTTTTCCTTGTTGTAGTTCTACTTCTACTTGTCATAGTTGTAGTTGTAGTTATACTTGTATTGTAGTTAAACTTGTACTTGTATTTATTGTAGTTGTAGTTGTATTCTACATGTATTTGTGGTTGTACTGGTTGTAAATGTAGTTGTACTTGTACTTCTTGTAATTGTACTTGTACTTGTTGTTTATTTAGTTGTAGATTGTAGTTGCAATTCCTGTAGTAGTTGTAGTTGTACTTGTACTTGTTGTAAAGTTGTAGTTGTAATTGTTGTACTTGTTGTAGTTGTAGTTGTACTTGTACTTGTTGTAATTGTTGTACCTGTTGTATTTGTACTTGTTGTAGTTGTTTCACTTGTACTTGTTGTAGTCGTATTTGTACTTGTTGTAGTTGTAGTTGTACTTGTTGTAGTTGTAGTTGTATTTGTTTGTTGTAGAAGTAAATGTATTTGTTGTACCTGTTGTAGTTGTACTTGTTTTAGTTGTAGTTGCACTTGTTGTAGTTGTAGTTGTACTTGTATTTTTTGTAGTGTAGTTGTAGTTACACTTGTACTTGTTGTAGTTGTACTTCTACTTGTACTTGTAGTTGTAGTTATACTTATTGTAGTTTTAGTTGTAGTTGTAATTGTTGTAGTGGTAGTTGTACTTGTACTTGTTGTAGTTGTAGTTGTACTTTTACTTTTTGTATTCATAGTTGTACTTGCACTTGTTGTAGTTATAATCTTCCTTGTTGTAGTTGTAGTTGTACTTTTCCTTGTAGTTGTAGACCTTTTAGTTGTAGCTTGTTGTAATTGTAGTTGTAATTGTACTTGTTGTAGTTGTAGTTGTGCTTATACTTGTTGTAATTGTAGTTGTATTTGTTGTAGTTGTACTTGTAGTTGTACCTGTTGTAGTTGTACTTTTTAAAATTATAGTTGCAGTTGCACTTGCGTTAGTTGTAGTTAGACTTGTACTTGTAGTTGATGTAGTTGTAGTTGAAATTATACTTGTTTTAGTTGTAGTTGTACTTGTAATTGTTGTATTTGTAGTTGTACTTCTACTCTTATATTTATACTTGTACTTGTACTTGTTGTAGTTGTAATTGTATTTGTTGTAGTTGTAGATGTATTTGTACTTGTTGTAGTTGTACTTATAGTTGCTTGCCTACTTGTGGATGTAGTTGTACTTGTTGGCAGATTTAGTTGTAGTTGCACTTGTTGTAGTTGTAGTTATACTTGTAATTGTTGTACTTGTGGTTGTAGTCCTGTACTTGTTTGTAGTTGTAGTTGTAGTTACACTTTGTAACTTGTTGTATTTGTAGTTGTAGTTGTACTTGTTGTTGTTGTAGTTGAAGTTGTACTTGTTGTGGTTGTAGTTGTACTTGTTGTAGTTGTAAATAAACATTTTTACTTGGTGTTGTAGTTTTACTTGTTGTAGTTGTAGCTGTACTTCTACTTGTTGTAGTTGTACTTGTACTTGTTGTACTTGTAGTTGTAGTTGCATTTCTTGTAATTGTAGTTGTAGTTGCACTTCTTGTAATAGTAATCGTACTTGTACTTGTTGTAGTTTTACTTGTACTTGTTGTAGTTGCACCTGTGCTTAATGCATTTGTACTTGTACTAGTACTTGTTTTAGTGGTAGTTGTACTTGTACTTGTTGTAGTTGTAGTTGTACTTGTAGTTATACTTATAGTTGTACCTGTTGTAGTTGTACTTGTTGTAATTTTTTTGTAGTTGCACTTGTTGTAGTTATTGTTGAAGTTGCACTTGTTGTTGTAGTTGAAGTTGTACTTCTACTCGTTGTAGTTGTACTTGTACTCGTTGTAATTGTACTTGTACTCAATGTAGTTGTAGTTGTAGTTTTACTTGTTGTAGTTTTAGTTGTACTTGTATACTTGTTGTAGTTGTAGTTGTACTTGTAGTTGAACCGTTTGTATTTATAGTTGTACTTGTTGTAGTTAGTAGTTGTAGTTGCACTTGTTGTAGTTGTAGCTAGACTCCGTACAGTTGTAGTTGTAGTTACATTTGTTGTAGTTGTAGTTGTAGTTGTACTTGTTGTAGTTGTACTTGTACTTGTTGTAGTTGTACTTGTACTTAATGTAGTTGTACTTGTACTTGTACTTGTACTTGTTGTAGTTGTACTTTTCCTTGTTGTAGTTGTACTTGTTGTAGTTGTAGTTGTAGTTGTACTTGTTGTAGTTGTAGTTGTACTTGTTGTAGTTGTACTTGTAGTTGTACCTGTTGTAGTTCTAATTGTTGTAGTTGTAGTTGTAGTTGCATTTGTTGTAGTTGTAGTTGTAGTTGCACTTGTTGTAGTTTTAGTTGTACTTCTACTTGTTGTAGTTGTAAATGTACTTGTATTTGTTGTAGTTGTAGTTGTACTTGTTGTAGTTGTTCTTGTAGTTGTACTTTTGTAGTTACAGTACTTGTTGTAGTTGTACCTGTTGTAGTTGTGCTTGTTGTAGTTGTAGTTGTAGTTGTACTTGTACTTCTGTTGTAGTTGTAGTTGTACTTGTACTTGTTGTACCTGTTGTAGTTCTACTTGTATTTGTTGTAGTTGTACTTTTTGTAGTTGCCAGTTGTAGTTGTAGTTGTAGTTGTACTTGTACTTGTTGTAGTTGTACTTATAGTAGTACCTGTTGTAGTTGTAGTTGTACTTGTACTTGTTGTAGTTTTAGTTGTATTTGTTGTAGTTGTACCTGGAGTTGTACCAGTTGTAGTTGTACTTGTACTTAATGTAGTTGTACTTGTACTTGTCCTTCTACTTGTTGTAGTTGTACTTTTCCTTGTTGTAGTTGTAGTTGTACTTGTTGTAGTCTTAGTTCTACTTGTACTTGTTGTAGTTGTAGTTGTACTTCTTGTAACTGTACTTGTAGTTGTACCTGTTGTTGTTGTACTTGTTGCAGTTGTAGTTGTATTTGCACTTCTTGTAATTGTAGTTGTAGTTGCAATTCTTGTAATTGTAATTGTAGTTGCCTTTCTTTTAGTTGTAGTTGTACTTGTATTTGTTGTAGTTGTAGTTGTAGTTGCACTTTATTGTAGTTGTAGTTGTACTTGTACATGTTGTAGTTGTAGTTGTACTTGTATTTGTTGTAGATCTAGTTGTACATGTTTTAGTTCTACTTGTAGTTGTACCTGTTGCAGTTGTACTAGTTGTAGTTGTAGTTGTACTTGTACTTGTTGTAGTTGTAGCTGTACTTGTAATTCACCTGTTGTAGTTGTACTTGTTGTAGATCTAATTGTAGTTGCACTTTTTGTAATTGTAGTTGTTCTTGTACTTGTTGTAGTTGTACTTGTACTTGTTTTAGTTGTACTCGTAGTTTAATGCCCAGCTAGTGTTGTACTTTTACTTGTTGTGGTTTTAGTTGTACTTCTACTTGTTGTAGTTGTAGTTTTAGTTTTTGTTGTATTTGAAATTCTTGTAGTTGTAGTTGTACTTGTTGTAGTTGTACTTGTTGTAGTTGTAATTGTAGTTGTACTTGTTGTAGTTGTCAGTTGGAGTTGTACTTTTTGTAGTTGTAATTGAAGCTGTACTTGTTGTAGTTTTAGTTGTATTTGTACTTGTTGGAGTTGTAGTTGTACTTTTTGTAGTTGTAGTTGTACTTGTTAACCTGTTGTAGTTGTTCTGGTTATAGTTTTACTTGTAAGTTTTACTTATTGTAGTTGTAGTTGTACTTGTACTTGTTGTAGTTGTACCTGTTGTACTTGTACTTGTTGTAGTTGTAGTTGTAGTTGCCATTATTGTAGTTATAGTTGTACTTGTACTTGTTGTAGTTGTAGTTGTACTTGTTGTAGTTGTACTTGTAGTAGTATCTGTTGTAGGTGTAGTTGCACTTGTACTTGTTGTAATTATAGGTGTACTTGTTGTAGTTGTACTTGTAGTTGTACCTTTTGTAGTTGTACTTGTTGTAGTTGAAGTTGTAGTTGCACATGTTGTAGTTGTAGTTGTAGTTGCACTTGCTGTATTTGTAGTTGTACTTGTACTTGTTGTAGTTTTAGTTGTTCTTGTTGTAGTTGTGCATGGAGTTGGACCAGTTGTAGTTGTACTTGTACTTAATGTAGTTGTACTTGTACTTGTCCTTCTACCTTTTGTAGTTGTACTTTTCCTTGTTGTAGTTGTAGTTATACTTGTTGTAGTTTTAGTTGTACTTGTACTTGTTGTAGTTGTGAAAGTTGTACTTTGGCACTTGTTGTAGTTGTGTAGTTGTAGTGGTACTTGTTGTAGTTGTAATTGTACCTGTTCTAGTTGTACTTATTGTAGTTGTAGTTGTAGCTGTACTTGTTGTAGTTGCAGTTTTACTTGTCTTTGTTGTAGTTGTAGTTGTACTAGTACTTTTTTGTAGTTGTACTTCTTCTTGTTGTTGTTGTAGGTGTACTTGTTGTAGTTGTAGTTGTATTTGTACTTGTACTTCTTGTAGTTGTAGTTGTAGTTGTACCTATTGTCTTTTACTTGTTGTAGTTGTAGTTGTACAAGCTGTTGTAGTTTTACTTGTTGTAGTTGTAGTTGTACTTTTTTTTTGTAGTTGTGAGTGTACTTGTTGTAGTTGTAGTTGTACTTGTACTTCTGAAGTGTAGTTGTACTTAATGTGTTGTTGTAGTTGTAGTTGTACTTGTTGTAGTTGTAGTTATGTAACTTGTACTTGTAGTTGTATCTATTGTAGTTGCATACTTGTTGTAGTTGTAGTTGTAATTTACAGTTTTATTTATTCTATAGCCATGTAGTTGTACTTGTACTTCATGTAGCGAATTTTGTACTTGTATTTGTTGTAGTTGTAGTTGTACTTGTTGTAGTTGTAGTTGTACTTGTTGTACTTTTTGTAGGTGTAGTTGTATTTGTAAATGTTGTAGTTGTAGTTGTAACTTGTTGTAGTTGTAGTTGTATTTGTTGCACTTGTACTGTAGTTGCTAGAAGTTGTAATTGTACTTGTTGTATTTTTTAGTTGTACTGATAACATTTGTAGTTGTACTTGTAGTTCTACTTGTACTTGTATTTTACTTGCTTGTAATTGTACTTGTACTTGTTGTAGTTGCAATTGTACTTGTTGTAGTTGTACTTGTAAGTTGTTGACCTGTTGTACTTGCTGTAGTTGTAGTTGTAGTTGTACTTGTACTTCTGTTCCATGGTTGTATTTATTGCTTGTTGTAGTTATAGGTGTACTTATTGTAGTTATTGCCTCTACTTGTACCCATTGTGGTTATGCTTGTACTTAATATAGTGCAGACTTGTACCTTTGTGCTTTATTTTTGTTGTACTTTTACTTGTTGTAGTAGTAGTTGTAGTTGTTGCACATAATATAGTTGTACTTGTGAAGTTGTACCTGTTGTAAGTTGTACTTCAAGTTGTAGTTGCCTTAGTTTGTAGTTGTACTTTTTTAGTAGTTGTAGTTGTAGTTAAATTGGTACAATTTGTTGTAGTTGTAGATATGTAGTTGTACTTAATTTGTTTTAGTTGCAGTTGTAATTGTACTTGTTGTAGTTGTAGTTGTACTTGTACTTGTTGTATTTGTAGTTGTACTTGTTGTAGTTGTAGTTATACTTATACTTGTTTTAGTTGTAGTTGTACTTGTTGTGGTTGTAGTAGTACTGTACTTCATGTAGTTGTAGTTGTATTGGTACTAGTTGTAGTTGTAGTTGTACTTGTTGTAGTTGTAGTTCTTCTTGTACTTGTTGTTCTTTAAGTTGTACTTGTACTTGCTGTACTTGTAGTTGTAGTTGTAGTTGTACTTGTACTTGTTGTAGTTGTAGTTTTACTTGTACTTTAATAGTTGTTGTTGGAGTTATACTTGTTGTAGTTGTAGTTGTACTTATACTTGTTGTAGTTGTACTTGTACTTGTACTTGTTGTAGCTGTAGTTGTACTTGTTGTAGCTGTAGTTGTACTTGTTGTAGTTGTAGTTGTACTTGTTGTAGTTGTTGTTCTTGTACTTGTTGTAGTTGTTGTTGTACTTGTACTTGTAGTTGTAGTTGTACTTGTACTTGTTGTAGTTGTAGTTGTATTTGTTGTAGTTGTAGTTCTACTTGTTATAGTTGTAATTGTACAATTTTATTTGTAGTTGTTGTTGTACTTGTTGTAGTTATAGTTGTACTTGTATTTGTAGTTGTAGTTTCACTTGTTCTAGTTGTAGTTGTAGTTAGACTTTTTGTAGTTGTAAATGTACTTATACTTTTATTTGTTGTAGTTGTAGTTGTATTTGAACTTGTTGTAATTGTAGTTGTACTTGTACTTATTGTAGTTGTAGTTGTAGTTGCCATTGTTGTAGTTGTAGTTGTACTTGTACTTGTTGTAGTTGTAATTGTACTTGTTGTAGTTGTAATTGTAGTTGTACTTGTTGTAGTTGTAGTTGTACTTGTACTTGTTGTAGTTGTAGTTTTATTTGTACTTGTTGTAGTTGTACTTGTTGTAGTTGTAGTTGTACTTGTTGTAGTTGTACTTGTACCTGTTCTAGTTGAAGTTGTACTTGTTGCAGTTGTAGTCGTACATGTAATTGTTGTAGTTGTAGTTGTATTTGCACTTGTTTTAGTAGTTGTACTTGTTGTAGTTGTAGTTGTATTTCTACTTGTTGTAGTTGTAGTTGTACTTGTACTTGTTGTAGTTGTAGTTGTAGTTGTACTTGTTGTAGTTGTAGTTGTACTTGTACTTGTTGTAGTTGTAATTGTACTTGTACTTGTTGTAGTTGTAGTTGTAGTTGTACTTGTTGTAGTTGTACTTGTTGTAGTTGTAGTTGTACTTGTACTTGTTGTAGTTGTACTTGTACTTGTTGTAGTTGTAGTTGTACTTGTTGTAGTTGTAGTTGTACTTGTACTTGTTGTAGTTGTAGTTGTAGTTGTACTTGTTGTAGTTGTAGTTGTAGTTGTACTTGTTGTAGTTGTAGTTGTACTTGTACTTGTTGTAGTTGTAGCTGTACTTGTACTTGTTGTAGTTGTAGTTTTACTTGTTGTAGTTGTAGTTGTACTTGTTGTAGTTGTAGTTGTACTTTTACTTGTTGTAGTTGTAGTTGTACTTGTACTTGTTGTAGTTGTAGTTGTACTTGTTGTAGTTGTAGTTGTACTTGTTGTAGTTGTAGTTGTAGTTGTACTTGTTTTAGTTGTAGTTGTACTTGTACTTGTTTTAGTTTAGTTGTTCTTGTTGTAGTTGTAGTTGTACTTGTACTTGTTGTAGTTGTTGTTACAGTTGTACTTGTTGTAGTTGTAGTTGTACTTGTACTTGTACTTGTTGTAGTTGTAGTTGTAGTTGTACTTGTTGTAGTTGTAGTTGTACTTGTTGTAGTTGTAGTTGTACTTGTACTTGTTGTAGTTGTACTTGTAGTTGTACTTGTTGTAGTTGTACTTGTTGTAGTTGTAGTTGTAGTTGCACTTGTTGTAGTTGTAGTTGTAGTTATTCTTTTTGTAGTTGTAGTTGAAATTGTACTTGTTGTAGTTGTACTTGTAGTTGTACCTGTTGTAGTTGTAGTTCTCAAGGCTGTAGTTGTAGTTGCTTTTGTTGTAGTTGTAGTTTTACTTGTACTAAAGTAGTTGTAATTGTACTTGTACTTGTTGTAGTTGTACATGTACTTGTTTTAGTTGTACTTGTACTTAATGTAGTTGCACTTGTTTTTCTTAAAGTTGTACTTTTTCTTGTTGTAGTTGTAGTTGTACTTGTTGTAGTTTTAGTTGTACTTGTACTTGTTGTAGTTGTAGTTATAGCTGTACTTGTTGTAGTTGTAGTTGTAGTTGTACTTATTGTAGTTGTAATTGAAGTTGTACTTTTTATACTTGTACTTGTTCTTGTACTTGTTGTAATTGTATTTTGCCTTGTTGTAGTTGTACTTGTACTTAATGTAGTTGTACTTGTTCTTGTACTTGTTGTTGTTGTACTTTACCTTGTTGTAGTTGTTGCTGTACTTGTATTTGTTGTAGTTGTATTCATACTTGTACTTGTTGAAGTTGTAGTTATAGCTGTACTTGTTGTAGTTGCAATTGTACTTGTTGTAGTTGTACTTGTAGTTGTACCTGTTGTAGTTGTACTTGTTAAAGTTGTAGTTGTACTTGTTGTAGTTTTACTTGTAGTTTTACCTGTTGTACTTGTAGTTGTAGTTGCACTTGTTGTAGTTGTACTTGAACTTGTTGTAGTTGTACTTGTACTTAATGTAGTTGTACTTGTAGTTGTACCTGTTGTAGTTGTGCTTGTTGTAGTTGTAGATGTAGTTGCACTTTTTGTAGTTATAGTTGTAGTTGCACTTGTTGTAGTTGTAGTTATAGCTGTACTTGTTGCAGTTCCAGTTGCACTTGTTGTAGTTGTACTTGTAGTTGTACCTGTTGTAGTTATAGTTTTACTTGTTGACGTTGTACTTGTGCTTGTACTTGTTATAGTTGTAGTTGTACTCCTTTTAGTAGTAGTTGTAGTTGCCCTTGTTGTAGTTACAGTTGTACTTGTACTTGTGGTAGTTGTAGTTGTTTTTTGTTGTAGTTGTAGTTGTAGTTCTACTTGTTATAGTTGTAGTTGTAGTTGTACTTGTTGTAGTTGTAGTTGTACTTGTACTTGTTGTAGTTGTAGTTGTACTTGTAGTTGTAGTTGTACTTGTACTTGTTGTTGTTGTAGTTGTACTTGTTGTAGTTGTAGTTCTCTTGTTGTAGTTGTAGTTGTTTTTGTATTTTTGTAGTTGTAGTTGCATTTGTTGTAGTTGTAGTTGTACTTGTTGTAGTTGTAGTTGTAGTTCTACTCTTTGCAGTTTTAGTTGTATTTGTACGTAGTTGTAGTTGTAGTTGTACTTGTTGTAGCTGTAGTTGTACTTATAGTTGTAGTTATAGTTGTAGTTGTACTTGTTGTAGTGTAGTTGTAGTTGTACTTGTAGTTGTAGTTGTACTTGTACTTGTTCTAGTTGTAGTTGTACTTGTTGTAGTTGTAGTTGTTAATGTTGTTCTTGTACTTGTTGTTTTTCTTGTACTTGTTGTAGTTGTAGTTGTACTTGTTGTAGTTGTAGTTGTACTTGTACTTGTTATGGTTAATGTTGTAGTTGTTTATGTTGTACTTATAGTTGGAATTGTGTTTATTGTAGTTGTAGTTGTACTTGTACTGTTGTAGTTGGAGTTGTACTTGTTGTATTTGTTGTTGTAGTTGTACTTGTACTTGTTGTAGTTATACTTGTACTTAATGTAGTTGTACTTGTGCTTGTACTTGTTGTAGTTTGAGTACCTCTTGTTGTAGTTGTAATTGTACTTGTTGTAGTTGTAGTTGTACTTTTGTAGTTGTAGATGTACTTGTACTTGTTGTAGTTGTAGATGTACTTGTACTTGTTGTAGTTATAGTTGTACTTGTATTTGTACCTGTTGTAGTTGCACTTGTTTTAGTTATAGTTTTAGTTGAACGTGTTGTAGTTGTAGTTGTACTTGTTTTTGTTGTAGTTGTAGTTCTACTTGTACTTGTTGTAGTTGTAGCTGTACTTGTTATAGTTGTACTTGTAGTACTACCTGTTGTAGTTGTACTTGTTGTAGTTTTAGTTGTAGTTGCTCTTGTTGTAGTTGTAGTTGTACTTGTACTTGTTGTAGTTGTACTTGTACTTAATGTAGTTGTACTTGTACTTGTACTTGTTGTAGTTGTAGTTGAACTTATATTTGTTTTCTTTGTAGTAATAGTTGTACTTGTTGTACTTGTAGTTGTACTTGTACTTGTTGTGGTTGTAGTTGTAGTTGTACATGTTGTACTTATAGTTGTAGTTGTACTTGTTGTAGTTGTAATTGAACTTGTACTTGTACTTGTTGTAGTTGTAGTTGTACTTGTTGTAGTTGTAGTTGTACTTGTACTTGTTGTAGTTGTAGTTGTACTTGTTTTAGTTGTATTTGAAGTTGTACCTATTGTAGTTGTAGTTGCAGGTGCACTTGTTGTAAGTGTAGTTGTACTTGTACTTGTACTTATATAGTTGTACTTGTACTTGTTGTAGTTGTACTTGTAGTTGTACCTGTTGTAGTTGTAATTGTACATGTACTTGTTGTAGTTGTAGTTGTACTTGTTGTAAATTATTTGTAGTTGTACGTGTTGTAGTTGTAGCTGTACTTGTTGTACTTGTTATTGTCTTTAATAAGTTTTAGTTTTACTTGTTGCAGTTATAGTTGTACTTGTTTTAGTTTTAGTTGAACTTGTAGTAGTTGTAGTTTTACTTGTTGTAGTTGTAGCTAAACTTGTACTTATTGTGGTTGTTGTTATACTTGTACTTGTTTTAGTTGTAGTTATATTTGTACTTGTTGTAGTTATAGTTGTACTTGTTGTAGTTGTAGTTGTACTTGTTTTAGTTGTAGTTATAGTTGTACTTATAAATGTACTTGTACTTGTTGTAGTTGTACTTGTACTTGTTGTTGTTGTACTTTTACTTGCTGTAGTTGTAGTTGTACTTGTACTTGTACTTATATAGTTGTACTTGTACATGTTGTAGTTGTAGTTGTACTTGTTGTAGTTGTAGTTGTAGTTGAACTTGTTTTAGTTGTAGTTTTAGTTATACTTGTTGTAGTTGTAGTTGTAGTTATGCTTGTTGTAGTTGAAATTGTAGTTTTACTTGTTGAAGTTGTAGTTGTAGGTGTACTTTTTATAGTTGTAGTCGTACTTCTACTTGTTGTAGCTATATTTGTAGTTGTAGTTGTTTTTGTTGAAGTTTTTGTTGTACTTGTTGTAGTTGTAGTTTAGTTATACTTGTTGTAGTTGTAGTTGTAGTTGTACTTGTACTTGTTGTAGTTGTAGTTGTACCTGTACTTGTTGTCGTTGTAGTTGTACTTGTACTTGTTGTAGTTGTAGTTGTACCTGTACTTGTTGTCGTTGTAGTTGTACTTGTAATTTTTGTA
>JAWDGP010002008.1:35000-39195 GCA_033675545.1 Elysia crispata
AAGTAATAAAGAGAGAGAACGAGACAGACAGACAGATAGATAGAGAGAGAGAAAGAAAGAGTGACGGAGAGAGGGAGAGAGTATGTTGCACAAAGAAACACAATCATGGTATTTATCATCCTTGAGGTAAACCTCGCTTGAGTTAATAAAGTAAAATAGAGATAAGAAGAAAAAGAAGAGAGAGAGAGAGAGAGAGAGAGAGAGAGAGAGAGAGAGAGAGAGAGAGAGAGAGAGAGAGAGAAACAGTCACACAGAGACAGAGAGGTAGGCCTTGTTTGAGTGATAGAAATGAGAGAGAGAGAGAGAGAGAGAGAGAGAGAGAGAGAAACAGATAGACAGACGGACAGACCGACAGAGAAAGAGACTGAGAGAGACAGATAGAGAGAAACATGGAGCGGTTGTTACACAAAGAAACAATCATGGTATATATTATCCTTGAGGTAACCCGTGCTTCAGTTATAGAAATGAGAGAGAGAGAGAGAGAGAGAGAGAGAGAGAGAGAGAGAGAGAGAGAGAGAGAGAAACAGATAGACAGACAGAGATAGACTGAGAGAGAGAAAGAGCGAGAGAGATAGAGAGAGAGAGAATCGAAATAGAAAAACAAAAACTTGGAGGACAACTTGGTAATTTTAAAGAATCTAAAAAGGCTGCTTGTGTGTCTAAATAGTTTAATACAGGGTCTAAAAAGAAACAGGCACACAACGGTGTCACAACAGGACAAAAAAAAAAAAAAGAAAAGAAACAATGCAACTATAGAATTAAAATTTAAACGTTTCGACTTTTATTTTGGCTTCTTCAGTACAGAAATGAGAAATAGAGGGCGAGTAACAAAAGTTGTACATAAAGTCGCCTAAGCTGGACAGATGATTGGTTGTGGGGCGGGGAGGGTGCAACTTGTTTCTATTCTAGCCGTAGTTGCAGAGTCCAGTGTACTGACCTATGGTGGTGGTGGCATACAGCGTAACGGCATTGGTAAGGGGTTAATTGAGGTCAGCATGTCCCTGTGATTGCGTGTGGTGAGTTGGGTTTTTTTTTCCTTACGTTAAGATGTTTAGAGAGGCAGTTAAGTAGACGTGGAAGTGGTGTAGGAAATTGGGGACGGAGGGGGGTGGAAAGGAATAAAAGGGGGGGGGGGGCGCTAGCGAAGGGGAGAAGGTGAGGCGGGATAGGACGTATAAGGACTTTGATGAATAAACAAGGTTTTAAATAAAATTTAAAATGGATGTATAATCTTTGTATATTCCACCTTCAAGTTATCACAGATTTTTGTAAAAAAGTAAAGTGTTTCAGGAGATGTCATTCTTGTTATATCGCTGTTTTACTCTTTATTTTTCATTCTCTCTCTTCATCTTTCTCTCTAAGTCTCTCTCTCTTTATCTCACTCTCTTGCTCTCTTTCTCTCTCTCTCTATCTTGAGCTCTCTCAAACAATGGGTGTTTTTTTTTTATTAACTGCTCTCTCTCTCTCTCTCTCTCTCTCTCTCTCTCTCTCTCTCTCTCTCTCTCTCTCTCTCTCTGTGCCTATAAACGACAAACACTGATCGTAATGCATTATGAGTGGTAATGACAGTACATGTATAAGTTGTAGATATAGTAGTAGCAAAAGCTGGTAAAACCAAACAGTCTTGCAATAGATAAAGGATATATAAATATATATATATATGATTACATAAATGATGAATGCGAATCGTGAATATAGACGCTGTATTTAGCTGAAATGAAAACAAAAGCAAAAACAAAAAAACAAAAAACAAGAAATTATATACATTGAAAATTGATTATTTTCTCTTTCTAACGCTGAACACTCTTTCATCGCCTCAATATTAAAACAAAATATATTTGAAATGCGCGTCGCTTCCAGGGTTTAACAAGAAGATAGATTTCAACCGTATCAGATTGTCTCAGTTGGTCTGTGTTTGAAGCTCAGCTAAAAAGCTGTTAATGTGTTCATTGTTTTCCTTCTTTTCTCCTATTTTTTATTCCCAAGCAGCTAAAATGTTATGTCATTGCAGATCATTATTTTTTCCACTCATTTTTACATGACAGATTTGAAAAAAAACAAAAAAACAAAAGGGGGTGAAGGTTTCCAGCCACGATCCTCCGCCATATAGGCACTCTCGGTATCGCCTACTCATCCAACACCACATTGACGAAGTACCCTAGTCGCCGGTACCTCTGAGGAGGTTGCGGTTCTCACACACCCGTCCGACAAAACTTCCCTCCCAGCATCTATTCTCCAATATATAACGAGTGTATTATGGGAGGAGCCACACCAGACCCAAGGCATAAATGACGACTGGCGCGCGCCGTCATAGCGTGTGGACCTTGACCGTTTGACGGGTCTTAACACCGTTAGGGATTAGAGCCAGTTCTTGGTTCGTTACCTAGCCAAGCTTACAACCTAATAACAATTGGAGGGCTTTATATAGTAACCTATTGGGAAGTCCAATTTAATGCAGTTTACTTAGTGTGCATATTGATGGATTGTACTAATTAATTTAATTAATTAACTTGGTGAGAGCTGTTAAATTGGACAAAATTGAAAAGCCATTTTCTTTACCTCAATTAAAAAAATGGTTTTGTGACATTTGCTCATGATTTCTTCATAATAAAAAATTTCACCCTCTTTAACGTTGCTGTCGCCATTGTGTTTATATCAGTGAACTTGTTTACAACATGAATGAACTACTGAGTACAAGTCAGGCAGTCTCCCACCCTCGCCAGGATATTAGAAAGTGAGAAAAGTTGTTTTATTCATCTTTTCCAACGTAATATCTATTTCTGTCTGTCTGCAAAGTTTTCACGAGTTAACACAAATATAAAGAAAGTGTTTGCTCCTTGTTTCAACTTTAGGTTGTCACTTTCCGCATAGTTCCTTATTCGTCTTTTACTTCATTCTCTCGATCTTTTCCAACTGCTTTTCCTCTTTTTTATATCAGAAGCATTTAACAGCATTTTCCTCTCTGCTATTCCTCTTTTTTCCCACCTTCTCTCGAAAGCTTCTTCAAATCCCCATTGTCCATCACCATTCCCATTCCACTTTATGAATTCACTTCAACTTTATCTTGTATCTGTAATTTATAAATATGTATAATTATGTAATTATATAGAAATATATATATATATATATATATATAAAAGTCGATCGACATACCTGTCTTAAAATCGCATAAGAGGTCTGTCGATCCATCTATTTATTTCATCATCCCCTCTCCGTCATCCCCCCTCCCCCTTCTCTCTCTCTCTCTAAAAGCAAAACGCACTATGAGAATGAGTGTCCTATGCTTTTTACATTTTTTGCTTTCGGTTAATAATTTTAGGCACAAACGAAAATTCATGCATAGAAATCAAAGGCCAATTTACAAGCTCTACATTGATGGAATGATCCAGGTGAAAAGAAGAGGTCAAGTTACCGGGAACCTCGTGTAAATCAATTGCATCTGTGAGTAAAATTCTCAGCCACAATCGTAGATTCATGACTGGTTTTCAGAGTTGTTTAGTCTACAGCTTCAAAATAATTATTACCAGACTCCTACAGAATGCTAGACGAGAACGATATCAGTTTCATGTTGAGGTTTTGCAGACCTTCCTAATTCACGTACATTATATTATTTAATCAACTTCCTTCTTAAATTTAACATTGATCAGTTTGTAACATGATCATCTTTTTGTTATGATTTTATCATAAAAATTCTAAACTCTCTCTCCCACTCATGGTTCTCTATCTCGCTTTCTTTTTCTTCACCTCTTTTTTCTCACTTTCGATATATTTTTTTATCTTTACATATCGGTCTATGAAGAATTAAAACTCACTATTACTATCTGTGCAGGACCATTTCTTTCTTCTATCTGGTTCTACCTCTTCCACTCTATCCCTATCTCTCTCTCTCTCTCTCTCTCTCTCTCTCTCTCTCTCTCTCTCTCTCGATTTGGCTATGTCTCTATATAACTCAATCTTTCTCTGAACCTGTGCGTCCTTCTTTCTTTCTTTTTTTTTGACTTTATCTTCCATGCTCTCTCTCTCTCTGTCTCTCTCTCTCTCTCTCCCTCTCTGTCTTTCTGTGTCTTTTTCTCTGTGTCTTCCTCGTTCTCATTCTTTCCTTTGTCTTTTCTTTGCGACTCTTTCTTTTCCGGAACATTTCCGTTCATGATCTCTCAACCTTTCTATCTCTCTCACTCTCTTTCGCTCTGTCTCT
>JAWDGP010002009.1:0-15007 GCA_033675545.1 Elysia crispata
GGGCCTCAAACTAAAAGACAGATAAGAATCATAGTACTTTACAGGGGTTTTGGGGCCACAAACTAATAAAAGGATCGGAATCGAAGTAATTAAAAGGAGTGTCGTTGCTCGCATTTTTAACAGGGTAGAAATCATAAAAGTTTACAGGGGATCAGGAGTTTCAAAGTAAAAGACGGAGAGGAATCATAGTAGTTTTAGGTGTTTTAGGGCCTGATACTCATTGAAATATCCTATAGAAACTACTATGATTCTAATACTATTATTAGTTCGAGACCCAAAAAAACCCTGTAAATTATTATGAATCCGATCATTTTATTCTTTTGAGACCCCAACCCCCCCCCCCCCCCCCAAAAAAAAAAAAAAAAAAAAAATTACTATATTATCCGATCAGTTTATAAATTTAGGCTTTCAAATCCCTGTAATAGACTCTGACTCCAATCCTTTTATTAGTTTGAGGATCCTAAACCCCTAGAAACTACATAGTTCTCAATACTTTATTAGTTTGAGGCCCCAAAACCCCTATAAAGTACTATGAATCCGATCTTTCTATTAGTTTAAGGCCCCAAAGTACTATGAATCCGATCTTTCTATTAGTTTAAGGCCCCAAAACCCCTCTAAAGTACTATTATTCCGACCCTTTTTAATATTTAGAGGCCCTTAAACCACTGTAAAGTACTATATTTCAGATACTTTTATTAATTTGAGGCCCGTAAATTCTTGTAAAATACTGATACCGATACTTGTTTCACTTTGAGGCCTCTAAACCCCTTTAAACTACTGTGATTCTTATCTGTTTATTAGTTTGAGGCCCCTAAAACCCTGTAAACTACTATTATTTCAATCGTTTTATAGGTTTGAGGCGCCTAAATCCTTGTAAAATACAATGATTCCGATCCTTTCGTAGTTAGCCCATTTGTGGCCCTTGCTAAACTTCCTTGTAAACTACTAACATTAGGATCCCATTTTATTATTTTGAAACCCGAAAACTTCCCTGTGAACTACACCGGAACTATCCGACTTTTAGATTCTACATGCAGTCCCCCGAAACCCTGTAAACTACTATTATTCCGATACTTTATAAGAGTTAGGCCAAAAACCCCTGTAAAGTACTATGAATCCAATCCTTTTTTTAGTTTGAGGCCCCAAAACACCTGTAAACTACTACGAAACTGATGCGTCTATTAGTTTGAGGCCTCTGAACTTCTGTAAACTACTATTTTTGAATCTTTTTATTAGTTTAAGGCCCCTAAACCCCTCTAAATAACTACCATTCCGACCCTTTTATTAGTTTGAGATCCCTGAATAACTGTAAACTACTTGTGAGTGAAGTTAACATAGCATAAAATGTGTGTCAAGCCAGAAAGTTCACGAGCAATGAGAGAGAGACTGGAAGGCTTAGAAGGAAGGCAAGACAGTGTGAATGTAGGCAAGATTAGCCTTAGCACTAGAAATACTAGCACACACGAGGGTTCGTCCTCTTTTTCATTACATTTTTATGAGAGAAAGATGGCAGGAGATCTGACATCTTAATAAATAATTCGGGAGAGGTGAGAAATTTTGTGATCAGGATCAAGATCTAGATTTAAATTAATAATAATGTACATAGTATAATAATAATAAAGGAATAAAGGATTTAGAGATTTAAAGGAATAATTAAATAATTTCCTTTCAGAAATTTTATTGAATGATAACTTTTTTTTTAGTGAACATGAAATCTAGTAAATCGTGATATTGTTGACTATTATTGAAATAAATTAACGATTGAATCGCTGATGCTAACTTAATAACTGTTTTCCTATTCTTTTGCAGGAAAATTATTACCCGCAATAACCGAAAAAAAAAAAGAAAATAAAAACAGTTTGCTATTTCAATTTCAGGTTCTAAGTGAAAAAAAAACAACATTATAACTCAACTCTCCCAATTTCAATTTTTTTTTATGAAAATATTACCACAATAACTGTGACATAAAGAAGAGGCAGTTTGCTACGTCAATTTCACATCCTAAGTGGGAAAGAAACATTATAACCTAAATATCCTGATTTCAATTGTAATGAAAATATTACTCACGATAACTGTGATAAAGAAAAATTGAAACAGTTTTCTACTTCAATTTCATATGTTAAGTGAAAGGAACATTGAAAAGAAATCAAATAAAAATCAACCACGAAAACTGAATGGTTGACACTAGAAGTTCTATTCTGTGAACTACAAGACAATTTTATAAAACCAATACAGTCAAGTCATCGAAAGAAAATTAAAAATAAAGATAACAGAGGAACAGATACAGCGCAGGGATATAGGAGATTCAATGACAGACAAGACCTTGTGTGTGTACGGAAGAAGACGAAATGGAATGTGAAAAATGTAAAACAGAAAGGAAGGATCACCAAGAGTTAAAATGTAATAGTATAAAAATAATTTACAATCTCACTTCATACATATATTTATTAAGTTAGAGTAGTTTCTTAAACTTATGGTTTTGTTTTGTATTAAGTAGAAGGGGGGAATTCATTAAAATAAATATTAAAAATCTAAAATATTGTTGGATTTTTATTTTGTCATATGACTTTATATATATGTTTGTGACGTTATAATTAAAAGTTTATTATGGATTAGGATTTAAATCTTAATTAAGTATAAATAATTATTTTAAGAAAATTTGGGTCCTTTGCAAGGAATTAAACCTTATTTTCTAAATTAGATAAAATTTAGATATCCCTATTCATTATTGTATAGAGGGTACATTATCTAGATTTAATTATTACACTACTATTATTCCGATCCATTTTTTCAGTTTTTGGCCTTTAAACCCCTATTAAATACTACATATCCGATTCTTTTATTAGTTTCAGAGCCCCAAAATCCCTGTAAACTACTATCAGTCCGATCCTTTTATTCTTTAAAACCCCTAAATCCCCTGTTCACTACATTGACTCCTATCCGTCTATTAGTTTTAGGCCCCGAAACCCCTGTAAACTACTTTGAATCCAATCCTTCTATTAGTTTTAGGCCCGTTAGCCAATGTACAGTACTATGATTCCAATCCTTTTATTAGGTCGCGGCCCCTAAACTCCTGTAAACTACTAACATTACGATCCATTTATTATTGTGAAACCCCAAACCTTCTTTGAACTACAAAGATTTCTATCCGACTTTTAGTTCAAGACCCCACACACCCTGTAAATTACTACGATTTCGATATCTTTATTAGTTTTAGGCTCTAAAACCCCTGTAAACTACTGTGATTCTTATCTGTTTATTAGTTTGAGGACCCTAAAACCCTGTAAACTACTATTATTTCAATCGTTTTATAGGTTTGAGGCCCCTAAATCCTTGTAAAATACAATGATTCCGATTCTTTTAATAGTTAGAGGCCCCGAAATCCCTGTACACTAAAATTAATCCCAACCTTTTTTTTAGTTTGATCCCCAAAAACCCTTGTAAATTACAGTAATTCCGATCCGATAAGTAGTGTTAGGGCCCGAAACCCTTGTAAAGTACATTGGTTCCGATTATTTTATTAGTTTCAGGCCAAAAAAACCCTGTAAATTACATTGATTTCTACCCTTTTAGTAGTTTTAGGCCCCGAAACCCCTGTAAACTACTATGATTGCGATCCTTTTATTAGTTAAAGGCCCTAAATCCCTGTAAACTACTACCATTACGATCCATTTACTATTTTGAAACCCCAAACCCCCTGTGAACTACAATAAGTTCTATGCAAATTTTGGTTTTAAGCATCAGAAACCCTGTAAACTACTACGATTCCGATATCTTTATTAGTTTTAGGCCCCAAAACCCCTTTAAACTACTGTGATTCTTATCTGTCTATTAGTTTGAAACTCCTAAAACCCAGTAAACTACTATTCTTTCAATCCTTTTATAAATTTCAGGCCCCTAAATCCTTGTAAAATATAATGATTCTGATTCTTTTAATAGTTTGAGGCCCCAAAACCCCTGTAACCTAGAAGATTCCCATCCTTTTTTTAGTTTGATGCCCAAAAACCCCTATAAATTACATTAACTTCGATCCGTTTAGTCGTGTTAGGGCACGAAGCCCTTGTAAACTTCTAAGATTTTGATCCTTCTTTTAACCGAAGTCCCTTAACACCTGTCAACTACTATGATTCTGAAATGGGGCTGAAATTAAAAGACGGGTAGTAATCATAGTAGTTTACAGGTGTTTAGGGGCCTAAAAACTAATAAAAGGATCGGAATCAAAGTAGTTTACAGGAATTTAGGGGCCTCAAACTAAAAAAAGGGTCGGAATCATAGTAGTTTACAGGGGTTCAATAGCTCATAACTAATAGACGGATAAGAAACGTTCTAGTTTACAGCATTTGTGGGGCTTCAAAGTAAAAAAAGGATTGGAATCATAATATTTTACAAAGATTTAGGGGCCTCAAACTAATAAAAGGATCGGAATCATTGTAGTTTACAGATGTATTGGGGCTTCAAAGTAATAAAGGATACAGAATTGTCAGTAGTTTACAGGGGTTTCGGGGTCTGTAACTAAATGAATGATCGGAACTATAATGTTTTACAGAGGTTTTGGGGCCTCAAACTAATAAAGTATCGTATTATAGTAGCGTACACGCTTTTTGGGGCCTCAAATCAATAAAGAATCGGATATAGTACTTTAAAGGGGTTTAGGGGACTCAAACTAATAAAAGCATCGGAATCATAGTAGATTAGAGGTGTTAAGGTGACCAAGACTTTTAAAAGGTTCGGAATCATAGTAGTTTAGAGTGGTTTCGAGGCCTCTAACTAAAAGCATGATCGGAATCAAAGTAGTTAACGGGAGTTTTGTGGCCTCAAATTAATAAAGTATCGGAATCATAGTATTTCACAGGGGTTTAGGAGCCTAAAAATATCAAAAGGATTAAAATAGTTGTATTTTACAGGGGTTCAGGGGCTGAAATTAAAAGACGGGTAGTAATCATAGTAGTTTACAGGTGTTTAGGGGCCTAAAAACTAATAAAAGGATCGGAATCAAAGTACTTTCCAGGGGTTTTAGGGCCTCAAAAAAATAAAGTATCGGAAACATAGTAGTTTACAAGAATTTAGGGGCCTCAAACTAAAAAAAGGGTCGGAATCATAGTAGTTTACAGGGGTTCAGTAGCTCATAACTAATAGACGGATAAGAAACGTTCTAGTTTACAGCATTTGTGGGGCTTCAAAGTAAAAAAAGGATTGGAATCATAATATTTTACAAAGATTTAGGGGCCTCAAACTAATAAAAGGATCGGAATCATTGTAGTTTACAGATGTATTGGGGCTTCAAAGTAATAAAAGATACGGAATTTTCAGTAGTTTACAGGGGTTTTGGGGCCTCAAACTAAAAAAAAGGGATCCGAATCAAAGTACTTAACAAGGGTGTTGGGGCCTCAAACTAATGAAAGGATCGCAATCATAATAGTTTACCGGGGTTCAGGGGTCTCAAATTAAAAGACGGATAGGAATCATAGTAGTTCACAGGTGTTTTGGGGCCTGATACTAAGAGAAATATCGGAATAATAGTAGTTTGGAGAGGTTCAGGGGCCTCAAACTAACAGACGGAGAGGAATCATAGTAGCTTAAAGGGGCTAATAGGAAGATCGAAATCATGGTAGTTTACAAAGGTTTCGGGCTGTAACACTTTTAAACGAATCGGAATTAATGTAATTTACAAAGATTCTTGGGCATCAAACTAAAAAAGGTATGGGAATCATTCTAGTTTACAGGAGTTTTGGGGCCTCAAACTATTAAAAGAATCGGAATCATTGTATTTTACAAGATTTTAGGGGCCTCAAACTTATAAAAGGATTAAAATAATAGTAGATTACAGGGTTTTAGGGGCCTCGAACTAATAGACAGATAAGAAACACAGTGGTTGAGGGGTTTGGGACCTCAAACTAATAAATATATCAGAATCATAGTAGTTTCCAGGCGTTTACGGGCCTCAAAATATTAGACAGAAAAGAAATATAGTATTTGACAGGGGTTTTTGCGGCTACAAACTAATAAAATGTTCGGAATCATAGTATTTTACAAGCGCTTAGGGGCCTCAGACTAATAGAAGGATAGAAAACATAATTCTTTACAAGGGTTTTGGGCCCTTACACTAATAAACGGATCGGAATTTATGGAACTTACAGGGGTTTTTGGGCATCAGACTAAAAAAATATGAGAATCATTTTAGTTTACAATGCTTTAGGGGCCTCAAACTAATAGACAGAGAAGAATCATAGTAGTTTACTGTGGTTCAGGGGCCCAAAACTAATAGACGGATAGGAATCAATGTAGTTCACAGGAAATTTGGGGGTTTGTAATAATAGAAGAATCGGAATGATAGTAGTTTACTGGGATTTTGGGGCCCTCAAACTAATAAAAGGATCGGAATGAATAATAATTTACAGGGCTTTAGAGTCCTCAAACTAAAAAAAGGATCGGAATAAATGTAGTTTACAGAGATTCAGGGATCTCAAACTAAAAGAAGGATCGGAATCATAGTACTTTGCAGGGTTTTTGGGGTCTCAAACTAATGAACTGATCGGATAATATAGTGTATTATTGGGGTTTTCGGGCCTCAAAGGAATAAAAGGATCGAAATCAAAGTATTTTACAGAGGTTTAAAAGCCTGAATCTAAATAAAGGATCGGAATGAATCTTACAGGGGTTAAGGGACCTGACATTATCTAAACGGATCAGAATTCGCGTACTTTACAGGGGCTTTTGGGCCTCAAACTAATAATTCTATCGAAATCATTCTAGGGGTTTACAGGCCTCAAAGTAATCAAAGTATCGGAATCATTGTATTTTCAAGGGGTTTTGGAGCCTCAACCTATAAATAGGATCGGAATAAATGTATTTCACAGGGGTTTAGGGGCCTGAAACTATGTAAAGGATTGGAATAGTAGTAGTTTTCAAGGGTTCAGGGGCGTCAAACCAATAGCAGGAGAGGATTCATAGTAGCTTAAAGGGGTTTTGGAGCCTTAAACTAATAAAGATATCAGAATCATAGTAGTTTACAGGGTTTCTGGAGCCTAGAACTAAAAGTCGGATAGGAATCATTGTTGTTCGAAAGTAAGTTTTGGGTTTCACAATAATAAATCGATCATAATTTTTGTAACTTACAGGGGTTTAGGGGCCTGGAATTATTAAAAAGGATCGGAATCATAGTTCTTACATTGGTTTACCGGCCTAAAACTAATAGAATTATCGAAATCAAAGTAGTTTACAAGGGTGTCGGGCCCTAAAACTACTGAAAGGGTCGAAATCAACGTAATTTACTGGATTTTAGGGGCCTAAAACTAATAGACAGATTAGAATCACAGTAGTTTAAAGGGGTTTACGAGCCTTAAACTAATAGGAGGATTGGAATAAAAGTAGTTTTCAAAGATTTCAGGGCATAAAAACTACTAAAATCAAGGTAATTCATCGGGTTTTAAGAGCCTGAAACTAATAAAATGATCGGAATCAATTTACATTACAAGTGCTTCGGGCCTTCACACTACTGAACGGATCGGAATTAATTTACAGGGGTTCTTAGGCATCAAACTAAAAAAAAGTTTGGAAATAATTCTAGTTTACAGTGGTTCTATGCCTCAATTTATTAAAAGTATCGGAATAATTGTATTTTACAAGGATTTAGGAGCCTCAAACTTATAAAACGATTGAAATTGTAGTAGTTTACAGGGTTTTATAGCCCTCCAACTAATAAAAAGATATTAAGCACAGTAGTTTACAGGAGTTTTAAGGTCTAAAACTAATAAAGATATCGGAATCATAGTAGTTCACAGAGTTTCTGGGGCCTAAAACCAAAATTTGCATAGAAATCATTGTAGTTTACAGGGGGTTGGGGTTTCAAAATATTAAATGGACCGTAATGTTAGTAGTTTACAGGGGTTTAGGCGACGCGACCTAATAAAAGGATCGGAATCATAGTTCTTTACATTGGTTAACGGGCCTAAAATTAATAGAAGGATTAGATTGAAAGAAGTTTACAGGTGTTACGGGGCCAAAAACTACTAAAAGTGTCGAAATCAACTTAATTTACAGGGTTTTTCCAGCCTGAAATTAATAAACAGATAAGAATCACAGTAGTTTACAGGGGTTTTAGGGCCTAAACTAATAAAGATATCGGAATCATAGTAGTTTACAGACTTTCTGGGGTCCTGAACTAAAAGTCGGATTGAAATCATTGTAGTTCACAACGGGTTTGGGGTTTCAAAATATTAAATGGATGGTAATGTTAGTAGTTTACAGGGGTTTAGGGGACGCGACCTAATAAAAGGATCGGAATCATAGTTCTTTACATTGGTTAACGGGCCTAAAACTAATAGAAGGATTGGATTCAAAGTAGTTTACAGGAGTTTCGCCTAATACTACTAAAAGGGTCCAAATCATCGTAATTTACAGGGTTTTTCCGGCCTGAAAATAATACAATGATCGGAATCAAAGTAGTTTACAGAGGTTTCGGAGCCCAAATATACTAAAAGAACCGAAATAAACGTAGTTTGCAGGGGTTTAGGAGCCTCAAAGTATAAAACAGATAAAAATTATAGTACTTTACAGGAGTTTTAGGGCCACAAACTAATAAAAGGATCGGAATCATTGTATCTTAGAGGGATTTACGGGCCTCAAACTTATACAAAAGGATTGAACGTAATTTACAGCATTTTTCTAACCTGAAACTAATACAATGATCGGAATCAATTTATCTTAGAGCGATTTATGGGCCTCAAACTTATACAAGGATTGAAAATAATTTAAAGGGTTTTTCCGGCCTGAAACTAATACAATGATCGGAATCAAAGTAGTTTACAAGGGTTTCGGTGCCTAAAACTACTAAAAGGGTCGAAATCAACGTAGTTTTCAGGGGTTTAGGAGCCTCAAAGTAAAAGACAGATAAAAAAATAGTAAAACTAATAAAAGGATCGGAATCATTGCATCTTAGATGGATTTAGGGGCCTCAAACTTATACAAGGATTGAACTAATAAAAGGATCGGAATCATAGTTCTTTACATTGGTCTATGGGCCTAAAAGTAATAGAAGGATCGGAACCAAAGTAGTTTACAGTTCTTTCGGGGCCTAAAACTATTAAAAGGGTCGAAGTCAACGTAAGTTACAGGTTTTTCCAGCAAGAAAGTAATAAACAGATAAGAGTCACAGTAGTTTACACGGTTTTAGGGCCTAAAACTAACAAAGATATCGGAATCATAGTAGTTTACAGGCTTTCTGGGGTCCTGAACTAAAAGTCGGATAGAAATCATTGTAGTTCACAGGGAGTTTGGGGTTTCACAATAATATATGGATCTAATGTTAGCAGTTTACAGTGGTTTAGGAGACGCGACCTAATAAAAGCATCGGAAACATAGCTCTCTTCATATTGGTTAACGGGCCTAAAACTAATAGAAGGATTGGATTCAAAGTAGTTTACAGGGGTTGCGGGGCCTAAAACTACAGAAGGGTTGAAATCAACGTAATTTATAGGGTTTTTCCGGCCTGAAACTAATAAAATGATCGGAATCATAGTAGTTTACAGGGATTTCGGAGCCTAAAACTACTAAAAGAACCGAAATAAAACGTAGTTTGCAGGGGTTTAGGAGCCTCAAAGTAAAAGACAGATAAAGATCATAGTACTTTACAGGGGTTTTGGGGCCACAAACTAATAAAAGGATCGGAATCATTGTATCTTAGAGGGATTTATGGGCCTCAAACTTATACAAGGATTGAACGTAATTTACAGCATTTTTCCGGCCTGAAACTAATACAATGATCGGAATCAACTTATCTTAGAGGGATTTATGGGCCTCATACTTATACAAGGATTGAAAATAATTTACAGGGTTTTTCCGGCCTGAAACTAATACAATGATCGGAATCAAAGTAGTTTACAAGGGTTTCGGGGCCTAAAACTACTAAAAGGGTCGAAATCAACGTAATTCACAGGGTTTTTCCGGCCTGAAACTAATAAACAGATAAGAATCACAGTAGTTTACAGTGGTTTTAGGGCCTAACTCTTATAAAGTATCGGAATCATAGCAGTTTACACGATTTCGGGGGACCTAGAACTAAAAGTCGGAGAGGAATCCGTGTAGTTCACAGGGGTTTTCGGGTTTCAAAATAATAAATGGATCCTAATGTTAGTAGTTTACAAGGGTTTAGGGGCCACAAACTAATAAAAGGATCGGAATCAATGTATTTTACAAGGATTTAGGCGCCTCAAACCTATAAAACGATTGAAATAATAGTAGTTTACAGGGTTTTAGGGGCCTCAAACTAATAACCAGATAAGAATCATAGTAGTTTACAGGGGTTTAGTGACATCAAAGTGAAACAAGTATCGGTATCAGTGTTTTACAAGAGTTTACGGGCCTCAAGTTAATAAAACTATCTGAAATATAGTACTTTACAGTGATTTAAGGGCCTCTAAATATTTAAAGGGTCGGAATAATAGTACTTTACAGGGGTTTTGGGCCTCAAACTAATAAAGTATTGAGAATACTGTTGTTGATAGGGGTTTAGGGTCCTCAAACTAATAAAAGGATTGGAGTCAGAGTCCTTTACAGGAATTTAGGGGTCTATATTTATAAACTGATCGGATAATATAGTATTTTTGGGGGGGTTTCGGATCTCAAAAGAATAAAAGGATCGGATTCATAGTAATTTACAGGGTTTTTTTATGGTCTCAAACTAATAATAGTATTAGAATCATAGTAGTTTCTACAGGATATTTCTATTAGTATCAGGTCCTAAAACACCTAAAACTACTATGATTCCTATCCGTCTTTTACTTTGATACTCCTGATCCCCTGTAAACTATTATGATTTCAACCCTTTTAAAAATGCGAGGCCCCGACACCCCTTTTAATTACTTCGATTCCGATCCTTTTATTACTTTGTGGCCCCCAAACCCCTGTAAAGTACTCTGATTCTTATTTGTCTTTAAGTTTTAGGCCCCTAAACCCCTGTAAACAACGTTGATTCCTATCCTTTTAGTAGTTTTAGGCCCGAAAACCTCTGTAAACTACTTTGAATCCAATCCTTCTATTGGTTTTAGGCCCGTTAAGCAATGTAAAGAACTAAACCCCTGTCAACTACTAACATTACGATCCATTTATTATTGTGAAACCCCAAACCTCTTGTGAACTACAATGATTTCTATGCGATTTTTAGTTTTAGACCCAAGAGACCCTGTAATCTACTATGATTCCAATATCTTTATGGGTTTTAGGCCCTAAAACTCCTGTAAACCACTGTGCTTCTTATCTGTTTATTAGTTTGAGGCCAGTAAAAGCCTGTAAACTTCTAATATTTCAATCGTTTTATAAGTTTGAGGCCCAAAAATCCTTGTAAAATACAATGATTCCGAATCTTTTAATAATTTGAGGCCCCAAAAGCCCTGTAAACTAGAACTATTCCCAACCTTTTTTTAGTTTGGTGTCCTAAAACCCCTGTAAATTACATTAATTCCGATCTGATAGGTAGTTTTAGGCTCAAAAACCCTGTAAACTACTTTGATTCCGATCATTGTCTTGGTTTCATACCGGAAAAACCCTGTAAATTACGTTGATTTGGACCCTTTTACTACTTTTAGGCCCTTAAACACCTGTAAACTACTTTGAATCCAATCCTTCTATTAGTTTTAGGCTTGTTAACCATTCGACATATGAGAAGAACACTCCTGTAAGCGACATTTTGTAAATTTTTCAGTAGGACCAAAAAACTTCACCATTTCCTCAATTTTGTGTAAACAGTTTTAAGACTAAGATATAACATCAATGGCATGAAATTACACATGTGACCAATAATGAAAGGCCATAAAAGCCATTTATTAACAGAATGTGGCGGATATCCAGGAATGTAGGTAATCAAATCCTGAATGTGCTTGGGTCAATACCCCTGTATAGGCACATACAGGAGTGTTACCAATAACATAATTATAAGACACATTAAAGAACGAAACTTCACAATATGCACATACAGGAATGTTACATATTATAGAGAGAACTTAAAATAATAAAATATGGTTTATACAATTAATAAAAGATCTACTTACTGACTACATATTACATTGTTGTTAATAGGCTCACCCGAAACTGTCCGTAACAAAATGAAGTAATTTATGTTTCCAGCATCTCTGCATAATATTTTCAGAAAGAAGTCAAAACCGATTTAATTAATAAAATTCTAAAATACAAAGTCAACATTGCAATGAAATCTACTTTAAACTTTGAGTAACTTTATATGACAAGCAAAACTGAAGCCGCGCAGTAATTGGAAAATTGTTTCTTAAATTGGGATTACATGGTTAAATATAGCATGAAACAATTAAAGTAAAAACTCCTTGAACTATGATCAAAGGCGTTATTCAAAACAAAAGCTTGAATACACGGCCTATTGAAACTTTATTACGGAATAGTGGGCAAGCTGTGAAAAAAAGAGTGGTGAGCAGGGGAATGAAGTTTGATGTACACAAGGATATAAGGTCTTTCTTTTTATCTTTATTAATTCCTGCTGGTTCCACTAACTGCTGCAAATCAAAGACAGACTTTTCATTATCAGAATTTCTTTTGCGGCGGGCGAGACGCATCAGATCTACCCTGCAGCAACCTGAATCATAACGAACGATCATCGCGTCTTTGTCTGCTCGGTTGAAAGCAATGACTCTGATCCTTGACCACGCAACCTTTTCATCTTCATCATCAAGGTCAAGGTTTTTCAGTCCTTTTGACATTTCTTTGAAGTAAAAAAGTCACCTGATGACATTTCTTTGACTGCATGAGGTCTCTTATTCCGTCTTGCTCACGGACTACAGTTGCCCATTGTTCTGGTGTGTAGACGGGTATTTTCTTTGCCGTTTGGGCAATTACTGAGTGTACTGAATCATTCTCATTTTGTGTGTGTCCCATTTCTTGGAAACAATGCTCTGTTTCATTTAGAGAAGCATAATTTTTCATGGCAAACGAAAACATGGTTACAATTCTATTCCGGTTCTGACCAGCACAGTTATCAGAAAAAAAGGTAAATTTTTTTTGGCGCAAGCCACCTGCTTTTCAATGTAGTGCCACAAGCACGCTGCAATTTGGTTGGCTCCTCGGAATGACACATGTTCTGGCCAAATAAAACACTCTACATCTTGTGAAACCATATAGTAAAATGTGAGATTGTATACCCCAGCTTTCTCTTGTAGTAAAAGCTGGATGCTTCACCATGAGGACACTGAAGAGTTTTCTGGAGATCGAAGCAGGAGCTGCTGTGCTTGGATCTGTGCCTGCTTGCGCTTTTATGCAGCTTTGTAATCTCTTGCCTTTTCTTTTCTCAAAAGGTGTTCTTTTTGTTTATATTGTTGTAATTGGAATGGGAATTGGTTTGCTTTGTAGACAAGCATTGATCACACTAATCCTTTTTAGGAGCAAAAAATCAAAGGTTGAAGTTTTAAAAATTTCTCTATACTTGAACTGAGTTACCCAGCCTTTGCCCTCAACCTTTTGCGATTCTGCGTAAAATCGGTACATAGAACTGAGGCTTAAGCCAGCCTCCAAGAACAATTTAGATGCATCATGGCGGAACCAGTGGAAGGGAACCACAGGAAAACTTTTGATGTGATTCTTGATCTCATCAAGGTTGTCTTGAGATGCACTTTTGCGGTTTTTGTGCTTGCTTCTCTCATCTGCGAGACTATTTCAGTGTCATTTGCTTTTGTTATTGCGCCATAGACAAAGTCCTGTTTTATTCCCAGATTATTAAGAAAATGTTTTCTAAGAACTGTTTTCCGATCGTTCTCCTTGAAAAGGCTGTACGTCAATGTGATTTTTGTTCTCGACTCTGACCTTGTTGGACACACACGCTCCGATATTAACTTTTTGTACACAGCAAGCAATAAACTCTCTGCACGTTTACGTCCCCACTACCCAAGTAACTGCTGAAGATGTCTTTCCTTTCTTTCTCGTTAAAAAACGTGTGAGCATTTTCTTTTGCAGTTGTCACCGCAGTGTGGTCCCATTTCTCTGGCAGCGACTTCCTTACCGCGACTTGAGGTGAGGCACATCCTATGATCCACTGTGCTTGAGGACTTTTTGGCTGCATTCCGAATTAACTCATTTCTGCGATTGTCTTTTTCTTTTTCCTACTTTTTTCTAATGGTCAGTTTTTCAGTTATTTCGGTCACAATCGCAGACTCACTTGGCACTATGTTGATGGTACCTCTGTTTCTTTACTAAAATTTATGATTGCATGATGAAATATTTTATACAAAAGGAATGAATTTTGTAACTAATACTTACTTTTTTATGTCATTTATTTGAAGCTTTATTTACCTGTGTGTCTATTGAAGCAATACTAAGAATCCAAGAAATCGAGTCGTATCAGCAATGTTGATGCGACAAGCGGATATGCAGAAAGCGAAAAGAATGTGTACAATGTGAACAAAGTTTTGCAAACCCGCCACATAGTAGCACCAGCGGACGTTAAGGCCAAAAACGCGAAAATCAAGGAGTGACTTTGATGCTGAATTCCTGTATCTCCATTGTATGGTAAACTTTAGTACCCGTCGGTAACTGAGGCACAAATTTGAGAGATACCGATGAGTGGAATACTCCTGTATTGTCACATACAGGAGTGTTGCATTTAAAAATGGCATGAATCAACAAGGGCAAAATGCTGTACAATCCTTTACAGGAGTGTATCACTAAAAAAAATTACAATATACACGTGTTAGATTGGGCTAACTTATTTATTTATTAAGCTATAGGTCCCATCTTTTGACACAAGACGCATCGTGATCACGATACTAAAAAATACCCAAAAAACCGATTTTCAAAAATTTCTTCTATACAGGAGTGTTCTTCTCATACGTCGCATTGTAAAGAACTATGATTCCGATCCTTTTATTAGCTCGAGGCCCCTTAACCCCCTTAGAGACAATGTAAACTACTATGATTCCGATATCTTTATTTGTTTTAGGCCCTAACACTCCTGTAAACTACTGTGCTTCTTATCTAGCAACAACTGAACGAAGTA
>JAWDGP010002010.1:2500-7500 GCA_033675545.1 Elysia crispata
AGAGAGAGAGAGACAGAGAGCAGACAAGAGAGGAAGAGAATTCAGAATGTCAATGAAAGAGAAGGAAAGGGGAAAAGAATAAAGAAGGTGAGAGAGGAGGTGAAGGGGGGGTAGTGAGAGGCAAGAGAGAGACAGAGAAAGATGAATAAATAAATGAAAGGAAAATAGAGAAAAGAATAAAGAGAAAAGGAAGATAGAGAGGGAGAGAGAGAGACAGAGACAGAGATTATAAAGGCCAGAGAGAGGAATAGATATGTCAATGAAAGAAGAAAATGGGAAAAGAATAACAAGAAAAAGGAAAGGTAGAGAGAGAGAGAGAGAGAGAGAGAGAGAGAGAGAGAGACAGAGAGAGAGACAGAGAGGGGATAGAATGTCAATGAAAGAGAAAAGGGGAAAAGAATAACAAGAAAAAGGAAAGGTAGAGAGAGAGAGAGAGAGAGAGAGAGAGAGAGAGAGAGAGAGACAGAGAGGGGATAGAATGTCAATGAAAGAGAAAAGGGGAAAAGAATAAGAAGAAAAAAGAAAGGTAGAGAGAGAGAGAGAGAGAGAGAGAGAGAGAGAGAGAGAGAGAGAGAGAGACAGAGACAGAGAGGGAATAGAATGTCAATGAAAGAGAAAAGGGGAAAAGAATAAGAAGAAAAAGGAAAGGTAGAGAGAGAGAGAGAGAGAGAGAGAGAGAGAGAGAGAGAGAGAGAGAGAGAGAGAGAGAGAGAGAGAGAGAGAGAGAGAGAACGATGAAAAGATAGACACAGCCAGAGAGATAAAAAGACAGGAAGAGGCAGTGGAGGGGAAGACAAAGTTGCAAAAAGGACAGAAAATTTGAACAAATGCCCGAAGACAGACTGAAAATATATTTTTTTTTTAATATAAATGATGAAAGAGACGAGTATAAGGCATGAGTAAACGTTACTTAATGGAAAAAAGAGATAAAAGCTCATTTTTTAGAGCTGCAGATAGAGAGAAAGAGCAAAACAAGATAGAGAGAAGACAAGGAGAGAGGGGAGAGAGAAAGAGGGAGGAGAGAGAGAGAGGGCGAGAGAGAAGTAGAGATAGTGGTAGAGAAAGAGGAGAGAGAGAGAGAGAGAGAGAGAGAGAGAGAGAGAGAGAGAGAGAGAGAGAGAGAGAGAAAGGCAGAGCGTGAGAGAAAGAGAATGAATCACTCTTCTTGATCGCATTATTTGATTTCTCATTGAAAAGATTCGCTTTTCTGTTTAAATATATTATATATATATATACATAAGAAGGTATATAGCCTATAGAATATTCCGTCCTTTATGCTCTTTCCCTTCTAACCTGTTGACCAAGTTAAACACCATTGATCCTCCCTCCCTCTCGCTTCTGTCTGTCTCTCTGTCTCCGTCTCTCTCTCTATCTCTCTCTGTCTCCGTCTCTCTCTCTCTATCTCTCTCTTTCTTTGTCTCTGTCTCTCTCTGTCTCCGTCTCTCTATCTCTATCTCTCTCTGTCTCCGTCTCTCTCTCTCTATCTCTCTCTTTCTTTGTCTCTGTCTCTCTCTGTCTCTGTCTCTCTGTCTCCGTCTCTCTCTCTATCTCTCTCTTTCTTTGTCTCTGTCTCTCTCTGTCTCTGTCTCTTTTTCTCTGTCTCTCTCTGTCTCAGTCTCTCTCTCTATATCTCTCTCTCTTTCTATGTCTCTATCTCTCTCTGTCTCCGTCTCTCTCTCTCTATCTCTCTCTTTCTTTGTCTCTGTCTCTCTCTGTCTCCGTCTCTCTCTCTATCTCTCTCTTTCTTTGTCTCTGTCTCTCTCTGTCTCTGTCTCTCTTTCTCTGTCTATCTCTCTTTGTCTCTGTATCTATCTGTCACTGGCTCTCTCTCTATCTCTCTCTTTCTTTGTCTCTGTCTCTCTCTGTCTCCGTCTCTCTCTCTATCTCTCTCTTTCTTTGTCTCTGTCTCTCTCTGTTTCTGTCTCTCTGTCTCCGTCTCTCTCTCTATCTCTCTCTTTCTTTGTCTCTGTCTCTCTCTGTTTCTGTCTCTCTGTCTCCGTCTCTCTCTCTCTATCTCTCTCTTTCTTTGTCTCTATCTCTCTCTTTCTTTGTCTCTGTCTCTCTCTGTCTCCGTCTCTCTCTCTATCTCTCTCTTTCTTTGTCTCTATCTCTCTCTGTCTCCGTCTCTCTCTCTATCTCTCTCTTTCTTTGTCTCTGTCTGTCTCTGTCTCCGTCTCTCTCTCTATCTCTCTCTTTCTTTGTCTCTGTCTCTCTCTGTCTCCGTCTCTCTCTCTATCTCTCTCTGTCTCCGTCTCTCTCTCTATCTCTCTCTTTCTTTGTCTCTGTCTCTCTCTCTATCTCTCTCTGTCTCCGTCTCTCTCTCTCTATCTCTCTCTCTGTCTCTGTCTCTCTTTCTCTGTCTCTCTCTCCCTGTCCCTGTCTCTCTGTCTGTTTCTCTCTGTCTGTCTCTCTCTTTCTCTGTCTGTCTCTCTCTCTTTTTTTCTCTTTCTCTGTCTCTCTCTTTCTCTGTCTCTCTCTGTCTCTGTCTCTCTCTTTTTCTCTCTTTCTCTGTGTCTCTCTCTCCCTGTCCCTGTCTCTCTGTCTGTTTCTCTCTGACTATCTCTCTCTTTCTCTGTCTCTGTCTCTGTCTCTGTCTGTCTATCTCTCTCTCTTTCTCTGTGTCTCTCTCTTACTGTCCCTGTCTCTCTGTCTGTCTCTCTCTGACTATCTCTCTCTTTCTCTGTCTCTGTCTCTCTCTTACTGTCCCTGTCTCTCTGTCTGTCTCTCTCTGACTATCTCTCTCTCTCTCTCTGTCTCTGTCTCTCTCTTACTGTCCCTGTCTCTCTGTCTCTCTCTCTCTCACTATCTCTCTCTGTCTCTGTCTCTGTCTCTCTCTTAATGTCTCTGTCTCTCTGTCTCTCTCTATCTGACTATATCTCTCTTTCTCTGTGTCTCTCTCTTACTGTCCCTGTCTCTCTGTCTGTCTCTCTCTGACTATCTCTCTCTTTCTCTGTCTCTCTCTGTCTCTCTCTCTTTTTCTCTCTTTCTTTGTCTCTCTCTCCCTGTCCCTATCTCTCTCTCTTTCTCTGTCTCTGCCTCTGTCTCTCTCTCTCTTTATCTCTCTTTCTCTGTCTGTCTGTCTGTCTGTCTGTCTGTCTGTCTGTCTGTCTGTCTGTCTCTCTTTTTTTCTCTTTCTCTGTCTCTCTCTCTCTCTCTCTCTCTCTCTCTCTCTCTCTCTCTTCATAGCTTCATACTTTTCTATCTCTTCGTCCAAAAACTAAATTTGAAAAAGCTTAGTTTATGTCGCTATTTTACCACCCCCCCACCCCCCCCCCCCCTCCCCTCTCCATTTTTTTCCACCGGCCTCCCCCAAAGACCCTCATCCGTGACGTCACATTGCAGTCTAATTGCGGGTCCAGGATTCTATTTTTGAGCGACTTTAAAAAAAAAACAAAAAAGAAAAAAGAAAGAAGAAGAACAAATTAAAACTATATAAAACATAGCACCCAGCAGGAGGTTACAGATCCGAAGTCTACGGAGATCATTCTGTCCTGAGGTTGAGAAAATTATTGAAACAGGAGTCATCGCAGGCTCGGCTAGATCTAGATCTAAAGCTACACGCTGCGCCTGTGATTGTGAACGTTTGACCTGGAAGGTCCACAACAGCCTTTGACCAGACAACAAGTTAGTAGCCCAGGGCGGACAGACAGCCTTGAATGAAAGCTTCCTACACCCAGTTACAACTCCGCTAGTGAACCGAGGTACAGGCTCGTATTGCAATCTTATTTTTTATTTACTGGTTGCCCAAGACTATTTTCCTCCAATTGTTACTGTTAAGTACTGGATAATATTCTAAGTACCATAGTGGTCTGAGTCAACTAGATCTAGCTTTGCCTGGTTAGGTTTGGTTTTTCCTCGTTCCTTTGTTGTTATTGTCTTCTTTCAAGCTGAAGTGATGAATGCATTTGATGAATCTAGACTCAAATCTAGATCCTAGCTTTCCTAGCTCTCGGTTTAATATTTTTTTTTTATCTCTCATTGCGTTATTTGTTTGTTCTGAAGAAAATTTAAGTTTCAAATGCTGAGCAAAAACGAAGCGTGAAGTTTGGTAGAACCGTTTTAGTGTTTACTTAATTTATAGAAATCAACAACCTCAAATCTGTAGGTCTAGACCTTGAGATTGTTTTATACAGGACAAGTTATTCTGCAAAGATATTTTTTGGGGGCGTCGTAGCATTGCAGTGCTTCTAAGTGCATCATAATATTAGCCCGAACAAATGGAAAAATCAAAGCACAAGTTAAGTTCCGTACAGGTAGGTGATGTTTTTTTTTAAATTTTTTGTTTTGTTTTTTAAAGTGAGATTTGATTAAAGAAAACACAACCCTACGGCTACCCCGCCCTCCATGCCAAAACCTCGTCGATAAGTCTGAAATGGCAGTGAGCTTACAACAATTTTTGTTGATTTCATCACGTTTCTTGATTCTTTTTTTTTTTTTTTTTAATTCTATTTCATATAGAGATATAAAGCTAGCTTAATCGAGATACGTTCACACAAGTTGAAAGAATAAAATGGTTCTTTTTTTACTTTTTTTTTATTTATTTTTTTTTTGTTCTTGAGAAGTATTAAAAACTGATCACTGGGTCTATGTGCTAACATCTTACAGGTAACTTTGGAGTTTCCATATAATCCTACTGGTTTAAATAAAAGTTGTTCTTTTTTCAATTTTATTTTTCATTTTACTTTTTGTTTAAATTATCCTGTTCGCTACTCTCTCTCTCTCTCTCTCTCTCTCTCTCTCTCTCTCTCTCTCTCTCTCTATATATATATATATATATATATATATATCCCTCCATCTCTCTCGATCTCTCTTTCCCTCCCTCTCTCTCTCTCTCTCTCTCTCTCTCTGTCTGTCTGTCTGTCTGTCTCTCTCTCTCTCTCTCTCTCTCTCTCTCTCTCTCTCTCTCTCTCTCTTTGTCTTTGTTTCTGTCGCTCTTTTTTCATGTACTCTCCTAAGGTAATAATCTTCCTACCTTTATAAAAATTATAATAGTAATGAGT
>JAWDGP010002011.1:0-5000 GCA_033675545.1 Elysia crispata
ATTTTTCCTTTTTAATTAAATTAGAATTCTAGATAGAAAGATTTCTCTGGCTGGTAATAAACACACATAAAATAGAAGGATTGTTACGCAAGCTTTTGAGAGGGGCTAATACATTTTCTGCCGAAACAAACAAACAAAAAAAAATATAAAAAATACAAAAGACAGAAAACATAAATTTTATTCTAATTTTTATTCTCGGACAGGTAGGTAGAAACTCATTGGGGAGCTAGACGGAGACATAGACAGAGAGTCTTCAGAGAAGAAACCCTCCTTGTAGTAAGAACATAATATTTATGTTCTCTGTCTTTTGTATTTTTTTTTCGCCCTGAACTTCTGACACTCTATGGGGGCCGGGCTAAACCCAAACTAGGCCCCCCTTAGGCTGCCAGAAGCTCAGGGCGGAAAAAAAAACAAACTACAAAGGCAGGGAACGTAAATATTATTCTAATTTTTATTCTCGGATTATTAATCATCGGAATAAATTTGCAACATTACCGCTGTAAATTGGCAGGTGATAAGGATCCAATGAAGGAAAACAAAAAGCCCAACACGAATAAATCAATAAAATAGATAAAAATAATATTAAAGGCCTTACAGAAGTCGTGATAATATTTTGTAGAATGATGCTTTATGAGGCATACGGGCACTTGTTTAGCCACGTGACTTGCTTGTGGATCTCGGTGACCAAAATGAAAAATGCTACGCGGAAGGAAATAACATGATACGTGTGAGGGTTAATGTCATTATTATTATTATTTATATTATTATTATTACTATTATTATTATTGTTGTTGTTGTTGTTGTTGTTGTTGTTGTTGTTGTTGTTGTTGTTATTATTATTATTATTCTTGTTGTTGTTGTTGTTGTTGTTGTTGTTGTTGTTGTTGTTGTTGTTGTTGTTGTTATTATTATTATTATTATTATTGTTGTTGTTGTTGTTGTTGTTGTTGTTGTTGTTATTTTTTATTATTATTTTTATCATTATTGTTATTATTATTATTATTATTATTATTATTATTATTATTATTATTATTATTATTATTATTATTATTATTATTATTATTATTTTCTTCTTCTTTTTCTTCTTCTTCTTCTTCTTCTTCTTCTTCTTCTTCTTCTTCTTCTTCTTCTTCTTCTTCTTCTTCTCCTTCTGCCAACTTTTTTTTGACTCTCTTTTTTCTTACCACCAGCAAGGCATGCCATGCAGGCTTATTACTTCTGCCTGCCGACTACATCAATAGCATTATGATGTTAACAAGGAGACACAAAAGAGACGGGAGAGATTGAGAGAGAGAGGGAGAGAGAGAGAGAGAGAGAGAGAGAGAGAGAGAGAGAGAGAGGGAGAGAGAGAGAGAGAGAGGGAGAGAGAGAGAGAGAGAGAGAGAGAGAGGGAGAGAGAGAGAGAGAGGGAGGGAGAGAGAGAGAGAGAGAGAGAGAGAGAGGGAGAGAGAGAGAGAGAGAGGGAGAGAGAGAGAGAGAGAGAGAGAGAGAGAGAGAGAGAGAGAGAGAGAGAGAGAGAGAGAGAGAGAGAGAGAGAGAGAGAGAGAGAGAGAGAGAGAGAGAGAGAGAGAGAGAGAGAGAGAGAGAGAGAGAAGTTAATGTTCCACAAGATCTATTTGTTTGCCTCACACAAACCATTGAAAAGCATATTGCCGGATAAACCGTTTAATTACAAGTTTCTTTTGACACTAATTGGTCTCGTGCTAACTGCTGTTAAAATTTTATACCCGTCTTTTTTTTTTTTTTATTTTGTTTGTTTGGATTTTGGCAATTAGGCATCATGGCTCGAGATGTCTTGAGATGAATGAAAACGTGACGAACTTGCCAGTTTAGAAAGTGCATCCGGGTTACAGTCCTGCTTAGAAGAGTGCACATTTGTTACAATATATTCATATAGATATAGAAGATCGGCAAGCGACACCTTTGTCCTCCGCTCGAAACACCAGTGTCGTATGAAGAGAATTTCAGGTAAGATCTTCTATATCTATGAAATGCTCCCACAGTTGAGCACTCTTATCTTCAAACTAACTATTTACATATATATATATATATATATATATATATATATATATATATATATATATATATATATATATGTATGTAATTATTATACATATATATGGAAATTATATTACTAAGCATTGTGAAGTTTTTTGAGAAGACACCTCTGGCCAATGACGCTTAAAATTTTGGAGTCATTGCACATGTAAAAAACAAACAAACAAACAAACAAAAAAAAAAGGCTTGACATTTTCTTTCAAAAATAATGCATGAAACATGTATTAAAGACCATTTTGCTAAGGGCCATCATTTAAAAAATAACCTCTATTATGAAACATCCTTATAAAAGGATCTATAATGTACATTATAAATGTAAAAAACGTACATGAATCATGACGGAATCAGCCATAACACCTGTTTTGTCACATCCGGGTCTAATATTGTGAGAAATTTCGCGAAAGAAAGAAAAAAAGAGAAAGGATTAAAAAGAAAAAAAATTAGCGTGTACTTTAAAAACCCCACCCAACATTTTATGTTCACAAAACTTAAAAGGCGAGCAGTGTTTCTTTGCGTTATTAAATCATAAAATTATATTGCTTGGTCACTTTAAGAGTTTTTCTTTTAATCGTTTAAGATGTAAAAGTGCATATCTTCCCATCTCTCTCTTTCTCTCTATCTGTCTTTCTCTTCCCGTCCCCATTCTATCTGTAACTCTATCGCAGACTTACACATGGTGCAAGTTAGAGCACATAGCCTGCGACCTATATCAACAGTTATAACTATGCAGGTTTGATATCTACACGGTAAATGGAAAAGGAAATCTCTTTTCACGCTTGGAGTGCCTGATTGCTACTGTACCCGGTGGGGCTGGATGAGAACGGCATGGGTTTGAAATTACAGATGCATCAATAAAAGGACTAGTACTACCACCACCACTACCACAACTTTTACTACTACTACTACTACTACTACTACTACTACTACTACTACTACTACTTCTACTATTACTACTACTACTACTACTACTACTACTACTACTACTACTACTACTACTACTACTACTACTACTACTACTACTACTACTACTACTACTACTACTACGTCCATCCTACTACTGTTGCTACTACTGCTAATATTATTACTACCACCACTGCCATTACTTCTAGTCCCTATGAACAAAATAACTTGAAAGTTAACCGAGTTCTATAGTTGGTTTCAGTTAGTCCCCTCAGTTTTCAGAGAAACCTTTTCCGCACATTCCCTCAAGCTAGGACCAGGACCACTAGCTGCCACAAGAATTGAACCAGGAACCCCATGTATGTGAATCCAACGCTCTACAGACTGAACCATCTAGTGCTACTAGGCACGCATTCGTGAATGTTTAAGTGAAGTGGGGAGTGAATTAAGTTTTGCGTCATAGTCTGAGAGTTAGCGAGCTTTAATGGCCATCATTAGCGGTGTCTGTATGTGACTTCCTGATTCATGGCTGGTTGCTCTAGGTGAAAGAAACAGGGCAAGGACTTTTCAATGGGCACGAAAAAAAAATATAAGGACAACCCAACGTACAGACATGTGGGGAACTTTGATTGTGCTCGACCGGAATAATTGTAACTGTTTCAAGTATGACGTTATTTTTTACTTTAATTGTATAGATATTCCGTTTTGCATTTAAGGACCACAAAAAGCATCCATTCTTTGATCTTATTCCATATTTCTCTCTCTCTCTCTCTCTCTCTCTCTCTCTCTCTCTCTCTCTCTTTCTCCCTCTCTTCCTTTCTCTCTTTCTTCATCTCTTTCTCCTACTTTTCTTTCCCAACTTCCCCCTAGCCCTCTTCCTATTTCTTTCTTTTTCTGTTTGCCTTTATTACGCCCTTCATCTGTCTGTCTGTCTGTCTGTCTGTCTGTCTGTCTGTCTCTCTCTCTCTCTCTCTCTCTCTCTCTCTCTCGACTCTGTCTCTGCCTGTCTGCCTATTTGTCTGTATGTGGGTGTGTCTGTCTGTGTCTCTATCTATATCCCTGTCTCTCTTTCCTTTTGTTAAGCCATTCTGATCCACGCCCAATGTTCCGTTCTCCACGCCTCGCCTGTTTCAGTGCTCGCCCGTGACTCTACAAGACCAGACCTTCACCGACCGGGACCAGTCACCAGCACATAGAGTGACGCACACGGCAAGGGCTGAATACCTCTGGCACGTGACACGAAACATGCCCCAGACAGTAATAAAAATTTATTGACAGACACTGTTTCAGCATTACAAAGTCTCGTGTCTTCTACTCAATATACTCTAGTCTTTGACATCCAGTTTCTAATTATAGAATTTCCCACCCAATATGCCAACCCTGGAGGTTCATTGCATTTATTTCATTTGTTTATTTATCTATTTTACTTCTTTTTTTTTACATTTGTTTTTCAGTCTATTTAGATATGTAATGATTTCATGGTATTATTCACGTTGCTCCGAGCTTGCTCTGAAAAAGAATAGTTAAAATTTGTAAAATCCAAATCTATTCACAGATTTTTTTTAAACATTCATGATTTTGTAGGTTTAAATAACTGCGCGGATAAGAATTCCCGCAAGATAGTACACTTTTATGAAACTTATGCAAAATTTCTCAGCTTTTTGATAAGCGTTTAAAAGGATCTAAAAATGGATTGGGGGAGTACAGAATTAGTCAATATTTTTTATTAATTTTTACGAAAGGATTTAGCTCGATATAAGCTTATATCTAAAAGCTCTATCAGACCGACAGTAAAAAAAAAACAGTTGTCTTTTTTTCCCGACAATATTTTTTCCAGTTAATTCCCGAAGGTCCAAAGCAGATCATAGTAATCAATAATTCAAGTTTGAACTTTTCTCTTTAAAGTCAACGCTTCTAAGCTTCATTAAGAAAGAAGCGCAACAGGGCATGTTTTATTCCAAATGCATTCCTATCTGAACGAAAAGAATTATTGCAGGATAAAATGCTATTTAAAAAAAAAATTAATAAAACAAATCTAATTG
>JAWDGP010002011.1:7500-27500 GCA_033675545.1 Elysia crispata
CTCTCTCTTTCTCTTCTCGCACGATCTAACACAGGTTATCCCTACTTATACAAAAAAATTTAGTGCTCATTGTGTGTTCCCCTCCTCGAATTTTTGCCTATCTCCACAGACTTATTCAGACACTTGAAAATTACAAAATATTTTTTTTTCTGAAATACTTTACTTCAGATTAGGGACATGACCCCCATTTTTTAAAAAGCAATGTTTTGTTGTCATAAATAAAAATTAGACCGTTGATATTATAATTATGTTCTTCAATATTCGCCTGCCGCAATGACCATCAACTTCACTAGATAGCGGTAACTCTAAAAAGTTTGATCGTTGCCCATCACCACAGACTTACACATTGATCGTTGCCCATCACCACAGACTTACACATTGATCGTTGCCCATCACCACAGACTTACACATTGATCGTTGCCCATCACCACAGACTTACACAGTCACTTAAAACTAACAAAACAATAGGGACATGACCTCCACTTTTTGAAAAGCAGTGTTTTGTGTCAATAGATCAAAATTACACCTTTGACAATACTTTTTCTTCAATTTAGATCTAGATCTACCTCTCTCGCATAGCCTAGGCCAACCAGCGATAAGACCACCTCAGTCTGAGTGATATAATTAACTGTGGAAGATAGATCGATATTACGATGGCAGGTGAGAAAAAGAGACGTCGTTTCAGACGATCCAGATACGTAGAAACATTCAATCAAAATTAAATCCTCCCAACCACACTACCACAACCAACACTTGATCAACCATCCATATCTATTGATACTGATCGAAATCTAGATCTAGATCTACGACAAACTGGATCTAGATCGATAGATCAACCAAGATCTGATCCAGATAGTGAAAACAGACGTAGCTCTAGATCTCCACAACGTAGACCCAGCTTTAGATCTGCTACACCACCACAAGAAGCAGATAGACCCATACGGATTAGATCTACATCAAAAGTTGGAATTTATCTTCCACAGTCAGTTTTCACTCATGGTCAGTTGTATGTAGCTATGTAAAGAGTTACAAGCTATTATGGTTTACAATTTGCACTGGCACCACCATCAGAGAACTCTTTGACTATAACAAGCTACACCAATAATGTTGTCTTCAAATCAGCATTAATATTATAATGGTGTGTACAATAATTTTCTGTTAAATTAATTATTTTATTAATACATGGGTTTTGATTTAAACTTTCAATCCTGCGAATTGGTGGGCTTTCAACTAGTATATATATATATATACATATATATATATATAAAGTAAAATCTCCTTTCACTACAATTCAGGAAGTCACTCAAGTGTTTCAAAACACAACGCATTTTCCTTGCAGAAAACCCCAGCACAGCTAAACAACCATTTTAGGGTAACGAAAGTATGATATGAACCATGAAGAATTCTCATAGCCAAAAAAAAAAACAAAAAAAAAAAAAAACAACCAATCAGTGATTTCTTGGAAGCACGAAACTCGGTTTAGTAGGTCATGGACTACGAGGATTAACCCTTAAAGGATATAAATTTCCATTTGCATAAAGCTGAATCGAAACAAAATAAGGAAAATTATGCATTTTACAAAAGAACTGATCTGGGTGTTCAATCGGTGTGAATTTCCCGTTCCACGAGTGATAGGAATCGGGTTTTGAAATTAGTTTAGATCCGTCATTTCTCACGCTTTCAGGAGTTGGTGCGTAAAACTTCCAACACGGTTTTTGTGTTAAGGTCTATCTATCTATCTATCTATCTATATATATATATATATATATATATATATATATATATATATATATATATATAGAGAGAGAGAGAGAGAGAGAGAGAGGATGTTGTTGTAGCTTTTAAGAATAATTATATAGTAATACTCGTATTTGGATGAATTATAATTTTGATGATCACAATTGTTGTAATAATAATAATAACAATAATAATAATAATAATAATAATAATAATAATAATAATAATAACAAGAATAATAATAATAATAATAACAATAATAATAACAATAATAATAATAATAATAATAATAATAATAATAATAATAATAATAATAATAATAATAATAATAATAATAATAATAATAATAATAATAATAATAATAATAATAATAATAAAAATAATAATAATAATAATGATAATAATAATAATAATAATAATAATAATAATAATAATAATAATAATAATAATAATAATAATAATAATAATAATAATAATGATAATGATGATGATGATGATGATGATGATGATAATAATAATAGCAATACTACTACTACTACTACTACTACTACTACTACTACTACTACTACTACTACTACTACTACTACTGCTACTGCTACTGCTACTGCTACTGCTACTGCTACTGCTACTGCTACTGCTACTGCTACTACTACTACTACTACTACTACTGCTACTACTGCTACTACTGCTACTGCTACTACTACTACTGCTACTACTACTGCTACTACTACTTATACTACTGCTACTACTCCTACTACTTGTACTCCTACTACTACTACTACTACTACTACTACTACTACTACTACTACTACTACTACTACTACTACTACTACTACTACTACTACTACTACTACTACTACTACTACTACTACTACTACTACTACTAATGTTATAAAACAAATACTTAGAAGAGATTCAACATTCCCAACATACTTTCCAATATTTCTCATACTCAGAGCCTTACCTATGTGGGCGTAAGGCCCAACAGACCTTGTCTAGGAGTGGCTCTGTACTCTTAGCTTTGAATGCGGTTATAGCTTGTATAAGTCCAACAATTGGGACGTCAAGTGAAAAGCTTGTTTTGGGTAACATTAAACTATAATATAATGTTCAAAATTCAATATTCGAACATTATTTTGTGGAAAGGAGAAAAACCCATGACGTAAACAACTTTCCTACGACACACCCTCCGAAAATAAAAAAAAAATGTTTCTCTCCCTCTCCCAACTCTTAATTGCAGGTTTTCTACAAATTCTCGTTTGAACTGTTCTTCTGAAAAAGTGAACACAACGCATTTTTTACAACTACAGATGAATCGATGGAGAGACCATAGGGTCCGGTCCGCTTTCTTCTCAGATTGTTTGAACCAACAGTGACGTTACATTTTCAACCCTATTAGAGCCTCCGGTTCTAAATGTCTGCGAGTGGGTGTAGAATGAGTACAAATGTTGTTTGCTCTGCGACACATCGAACTGAAACAGCAAGTATTATGCTTGTTCGGCATGGTAAGGCAATGAGATGGCTGTTGGTTTCTTTGATTGACTTAAGGATGATACGAAAACTCACATATATCGCTATAATCATTCTTTATTTATTTTATAAACATTTTTTTTTATGGTTTGGGATTTGGATAAAATTGAAAATAAATTTGAGTGTCTCAATGAATTGAAGTAAGATAACATTTCCAAGATTCTGGAATTAATTTCTCCTTTTTTTAAACTTTTGTTTTCAAACACACCCATCCCCTCTAAATCTAGATTCCCATGAAAACAATCATTTATTTGGGCCTGAAATCGTCCGGAATCGTTTCGTAACTCGGATATCTGCTCCATAACTGGTATCACCCACACACTGTTTTTTTTTTTTTTTTTTCAAAGTTTTGCCAACTGGTCCAGAACGCTAATTATCATGCCACTTTCTTACGTACGTAAGAAACTACAGAGAATTGCTGAAACGCCGAAAGATTCCGTGTATACATATGTGGAGGTGGAGATAGTGACTTATAAAAAAATAGGTTTGTCACAACCCTGCACTTTTGCATAAATTTCTGTCTTTGGAGCAGCCGCATCATGTAAAACGTCGCAAACGGCCAGATCCCTGATTGTGAAAACTAGCACAATATTATTCTGACCTAATCATGCCGAAAAGTTAAGAGAAAATGATCACTATAACTCAAACATGCAAAAGTTTGTTCACTTCGGTGACTTGGCCTGTGTATTAGGAAACTCGCAATGCAGTTTTGGACATTTTTTACGTGAATTGAACGCCTTCCCTTAAAAAAATCTTTAGAAGATTAGAAATGTGTAGACTAAGCTGTTTTTTATTTTTTCGTTTTTTTTTTATTTTTCATATTCCTTGGAAACAACGATTTAGATCCATAGTACATGAGGGCTACCCAACTTTTCTTCCTCTCTCTCTCTCTCTCTCTCTCTCTCTCACTCTCTCTCTCTCTCTCTCTCTTTCTCTGTCTGTCTGTCTGTCTGTCGCTCTCTCTCTCTTTCTCTGTCCGTCTGTCTGTCAGTCTGTCTGCTGTCTCTCTGTCTCTGTCTCTTTCTCTTTCTGTCTGTCTGTCTGTCTCTCTCAATCTCTCTCTTTTTCTCTGTCTGAATGTGTGTCTGCCTGTTTGTACGTCTGTCTGTCTCTCTTTCTCTATCTGTCTATCTGTCTCTCTTTCTCTGTCTCTGTCTCTCTCTTTCTCTGTCTATCTGTCTGGGTGTCTGTCTGTCTGTCTGTCTGTCTGTCTCTCGTTCTTTCTCTGTCTGTTGGCCTGTCTGTCTGTCTGTTAGTCTGTCTGCTGTCTCTCTGTCTCTATCTCTTTCTCTTTCTCTGTCTGTCTGTCTCTCTCAATCTCTCTCTCTTTTTCTGTCTGTCTGTGTTTCTGTCTGTCTGTCTCTCTTTCTCTGTCCGTCTGTCCTTCTGTGTATCTGTCTGTCTGTCTCTCTTTCTCTGTCTGCCTGTCTCTCTCTCTCTTTCTCTGTCTCTGTGTGTCTCTCTATTTTTCTCTGTCTTTCTGTTTGTCTGTCTGGCTCTCTCTCTATGTTTCTCTGTCTGTCAGTTTGTCTGTTTGTCTGTCTCTCTTTCTCTGTCTGTCTGTCTGTCTCTCTCTATATATATCTCTCTCTCTCTCTCTCTCTTTCTCTCTTTCTATGTCTGGCTGTCTGTCCGTCTGTCTGTCTGTCTCTTTCTTTGTCTGTTTATCTGACTGTCTGTCTGTCCGTCTCTCTCTCTCTCTCTTTCCATGTCTGTTTGTCTGTCTCTCTGTCTGTCTGTCTGTCTCTCTCTTCCCTAAGGCTCATTGGCTAAGTGCCTGGTATTGACTCGGGAAGGCGATGGGCGTAGTATCGAGGCGCAGGTTCGATCCCTGTTCATTCCATCCGTTCTAATGTTATCATGTCTTTCGTCGTCTTTGTCGGCCTCGAGCTAGATCTAGGTACTTTGTGGTTGATTTTTCTGTACTATTTCTCTCTCTCTCTCTCTCTCTCTCTCTCTCTCTCTCTCTCTCTCTCTCTCTCTCTCTCTCTCTCTCTCTCTCTCTCTCTCTCTCTCTCTCTCTCTCTCTCTCTCTCTCTCTCTCTCTCTCTCTCTCTCTCTCTCTCTCTCTTGGTCTAATTTCATTAGATTCCTAATGTGTTTGTTTCGTAACTTAAGTTAATTTATTCCTGGATTTATGATTCCGTCTCCTGCCCTTCTACAAAGATCTCAACACGGTCTGTCAAGTGGCTGCGTCGGAATTTTACGATTCGTCGTAACACACACACACACACACACAAGCATTAGCTTATGACCATCGGCAGGTAAATTTACGTTTATCAATACGACCTAGATCGGATAATCTATGTATTCTTTTACCTGCCTTTGGCACGATTGTAAGCTCCATGACCACCTGTCGCGAAGGCTCTCGCAAGTTCTCAATAATAGAATGAGATTTTGTCAAGAGAGAGATTTGAACTACGCCTCTTGTGAGCAATAGATCTTTCTATTCTATTTCTTACACGTCGCCTAAGCTCCCCCCGCCCATTAATCTTTAAGGAGCAATAGATGCCCAAGACCCTTCACTGTGGAATCCGTTCCGTTTTGTATACGAAACGCGCAGTGTTTTAAAGATCTGTCAGGTTTAAAGTGAATCCACCGAACCGTGACAATCTGGTTCGTCATGCTCCAGATTTGCCAGATGTTTACAAGACCAGAACGACATCACTATAGCAACCTTAACCCCACAAGGCTGCGACTGGTTAAAAAAAATGATTGAAAAAAAAGTTTGTCCATCTCACCATTTCCATCTCTTCAGGAATCTTTCCCTGCCACAAATACTCACACGTAAAAAGAGCTGTGCTAAAAACATTTCGAGTTCTTTTTTTTTTAATATTTTTGCTCCTGTGATAACCTTCATTTTTTCATTCATATTTTCTTATTGCCTTTTGAAATATGGATTGTGTAAGCATGCTATATTTGATTTTTTTTTTTTTAAATCTTAAATTAAGAACCTCAATTCCGTTATATAGCTCTTTATAGACGCATTAAAAAAAAAAACAATTTTTTAAATTATATTTTTCTATTTTGTTTTCTTTCTTTTCATTTCTGCTCATAACAATAGGTTAAAAGCATTCGTCGGCCGAATGTGTGATGTACTGATGCTCTGAAAAACAAGATCCCTCTACTCGTCTAGCTTATGAATATGGATCATTAATTAACTCTGCACTTTCTTAATTTCTTTCAAAATCCTTTGAACGCTGACAAGAAAACTATGGCTCCCTATAAAAGTACATAAAGGTGCGCCTTCTTGCGGGAATTCTTTGCTTCCAATTTATTTCCACCTACGAGATAATTAATTTTCTAGAGGATCTATAGGTAAATTTAGATTTTTATATATCAATTATAATAAAATTATTGTAAAGTTTTACCTAACTTTTCTGGGGAGAGAAACTTTTATGATGTCACTACTGATTGTCAAAGCTAAATTATTGGTTGTTGTTATTGATTTCCCTACCAACTTTTTATGTTCCCTCCATAGCAATATTGTTTGAGTGTATTCAAAGCGTGATAGACTTGGAGAAATCTTTCTCTCAATGGATACATTTTGTTTTTGTCGTGAGTTCAAGTTACTCCTTGGCATGCCATTAATTTTGCGGAGGCTCTAAGGTGATAAAATATGGGTTTTACTGTCCTCAAAAAAGAGATTAGGCGCCACAATTTTGTCCCTATTGAGATGAGTTCAACAGGTTTTTCACTCCATCAGTGTATAAAAGTTAGAACCTTTTCAACCAATGAAATCGGAGTACTCTCAGAAACTCCTGACAATCATGAGCGGTGATCTTCTGTAGCTAAGACATCTCAACATTTTGAGATATTCTTTACGTGGCCAGTGGTAATTGAGAAAGGCAAAGAGGAACCCTACACCTGTTTGACATCTGCCGTCTTTGAAAAGCTGTATAAATCTCTTTTTTTTTTTTAATTTTTTTTTATTAAATTCCTATGTATGTTATATAACCCTCCCATTCCCCCAGTCCCCCATTCCCCTTATATCCATGCCAAATGGAGACCCAAAAAAAAAAAAAAAGAAAAACAGACAAAAAGTAAAAAAAAATGTCAAATTTTGGCATTTCCTCTTTTTTAAAATTCGATAATAAGCATGAAAGAAAATACAACAGCAAAGTCAAAGAATTAAACCATTCAGGTTAAAAAAAAACCCAAACCAAAAACATGTAATTTCAAAAAGTAATTAAAAAGTATTTTGTCAATGATGAACATGAAAGAAAATACATCGGCAGAATAAAAAAAAGTAAACCATCCAGATAAAAAAAGGCAAACGCAAACAAAAACAAGCTATTACTTGTAAAAGAAATAATAAAAAGAAATAATATAAAAGAAATAATATACCATTAAAGAGCACTTTATCAAATTCTTTATAGACAACTGTCAGATGCAAGAAGTGTTATGATGTCATGCGCCTACATTTGTTTGGATACGCGAAAAGCAAAAACTAGTTTGATTTGTATTTGAAAAGAAAGCGATGAAGAAAGAGAACAAAAGAAATTATGGCTTATGAAAAGAAATTTCACATTTCACCCCGCATATTCGTATCGGAATATTTCACGAACGTAAACTATCTCCCCACTATGATCATAATAATGACAGTTTTATTTTTCCCCCTAACAATGATAGTAATTCATGCACTCATCTGAATGCTTGTTACATAAGCATATCATACGATTTATTAAAAAAAAAGGAAAAATTGGCGGTGGGAAAAAAAAAAGTTAAAAGAAAAAAACAACCCATTTTCCCTCCCATAAAGACAGAACACCGTGCATGTATGTAGTTTGATTTCATTGGTTGCGTCCCTTTCTTTGCTTCTTCGTATCCTGGTCTCGCGCCCCAGGTTCTTCCTCTTCCTTGTTGCATGCTAAGAGTATAGTCATGTGGCAAGGCTGCGTGACTCGACACGAGGGGATCTGGCACTCGCTGTCGTCTCCTCCCAAGATGGGAAGTCAGGGGGAGGAGAGTGGGGTTTGGGGAGGGGGGGTAGTGGCTGAGAAGTGATTCCCATGTTCCTGATCAGAATGGAGTTGGAATTTCTGATACAGCTGCGTGAGTTTGGGGGTTCCGTCTTTGCCGATATGTAATTAATGTCTACGTAATTCTTCTACCTGGTTTCTAGTAGACGGGCTGTATCAGAATGTTCCACCGGTGGTCTTTAGGGTAATCGAAAGCTTCAGAGGAAAGGTCTTCTTCTTCTTTTTTCTTTCTGTTTTATTTAAAGACGAATTTAAACTAATTTGAAATTTGACAGTGATTAAATTTTAGAGACCTCATATCACCTTGGACTTTAAAATTCTCCTCATTTTTATTTCTTCTTTTTTTTCCGCGCCAGTATATGTGAATGAGAGAGGAAGTGGAACGGGAAGAGAAATAAAAAGGAAAAAAGAAAGAGGAGATAGTGAGAGTAAGAGAGAGAGAGAGAGAGAGAGAGAGAGAGAGAGAGAGAGAGAGAGAGAGAGAGAGAGAGAGAGAGAGAGAGAGAGAGAGAGAGAAACAAAGAGACAGAAAGAGACATAGAGAGGCAGTCAGCCAATCACACCGACAGACAAACGAACAGAGAAACGGACTGAGATAGGGAGATAAACACAGTTACAGAGACAGAGATCAGGAGTTGCAGCCTGGAACCAAACAAGGAGGTGGGCGGGTCCGTTTTGATTCAGCCAGGCGAAGATGATTGGTCGATCTGAGGTCAATAGCAGGAGACAGAAAATACAGTGGAGGAGACTATCAGCGAACATCCGAGAGGCAGCCGAGGCGTCCAGGTCGGAGAACTTGGATGTGAATGGCGATACGAAGAGAGATTAGACGATAGAAAGCTATGGGCGGAGACCAATTTATTGATAAAGGACTCTAAGTTCGGTGCGACAAACAGAAAGTTCTTGTTGTTCTGAGACAGGTTAGGCATGTTTATAATTAGATTTAGGTTGTAGTATGGAGGATTTATAGAGAGAAAAAGAGGGAGAAAGAGAGGCAGATATATATATATATATATAGATAGATAGATAGATAGATTGATACAGAAATGAAGTAAGAGAGAAAGAGAGAGAGAGAGAGAGAGAGAGAGAGAGAGAGAGAGAGAGAGAGAGAGAGAGAGAGAGAGAGAGAGAGAGAGAGAGAGAGAGAGAGAGAGAGAGAGAGGAGTGAGGAAGCGAGGAAAAACAGGACAGGCAGAGAGAAATATTAAAAGAAAGGAGAACAGGAGTGCAAGTTAGTTTGAGATAAAGAAAAGGAGAGAGACGAAAAGAAGTGAAGAGAAGAGATTGAATCGATAGATAGATAGACAGATAGATAGAGATAGATTGATAAATAGATAGATGGATAGACAGAGAGAAAGAGATAGATAGATAGATAGATAGATAGATAGATAGATAGATAGATAGAGAGAGAGTGAGAGAGATAGAGAGAGAGATAGATAGATAGAGAGAGAGAGAGAGTGAGAGAGATAGAGAGAGCGAGAGAGAGATAGGATGATAAGGATTCAAACAGAACAGAGGGGAAAAAAAGGAAAATATTGATTAGAAACTAATTTGAGTAAGAGGGACAGGAAAAAAAGAAGACTGTGCATGAGAGAGAGAGAGAGTTAGAAAGAGAGAGACAGAGAGAGAGAGAGAGAGAGAGAGAGAGTTAGAAAGAGAGAGAGAGAGTAAAAAAGAGAGAGAGAGAGAGAGAGAGAGAGAGAGAGAGAGAGAGAGAGAGATACGAAGAAAGAGAAATGGAAAGTGAGTGAGTGAGGGAAAAAGAGTAAGAGTGAGGAAAAGATAAAGCAGAAAAAAAGGGAGGTAGAAAGAGAGAGAGAGAGAGAGAGAGAGAGAGAGAGAGAGAGAGAGAGAGAGAGAGAGAGAGAGAGAGAGAGAGAGAGAGAGAGAGAGAGAGAGAGAGAGAGAGAGAGAGAGAGAGAGAGAGAGAGAGAGAGTGAGAAAAAGGTAAAGAGGAAAGGTGGGGGGAGGGGGAGAGAGAGAGTTAGAGAGAGAGAGAAGGGAAGGGAGGGTGGGGGAGGGGAGGAGGTGGAAATTAACGCACATGCTTGTATAACATAAGTAGATATGAAAGCGGCATTATTACTTGGGACGAAGAGCCTTTGGGGGGGGGGGGGGGGAAGGGTTCGTATCGTATAGAAAGTAACAGCGGGGCGGAGGGAGTAGAAGGGGAGGCGGGGAGGGTAAAAGGGCGGTGGCGAGATGAAGTCTTCGCCACTCATGTCGGTGCACAGCCACAAAGTCCGTCAGATTCAAATATTGTTGTCTCGGTTGAACAAGCGGCCGTTTGTATGGAGCACGTCTTCTCCCACGCCCAGGTAACTTATCGGATTTCGAACTCTGCACTCTATGATTTATCCTGATCGACATCAGTGGAAGGCAGGTGAGGTGAACAGAAGGTCCACTGATTAACTTGCTGTCCAGTCGAAGTTTTAGAGATGGTGTTGTAGGTTTTTTTTTTTGCATTTTCTGCATTCCGGATTTTTTGGGCTTAAAGTTACTAGGTGCTATTTTATTGGTAGGTAAAACTTTTCTTTTCTTCTTCTTCTTCTTCTTCTTCTTCTTCTTCTTCTTCTTCTTCTTCTTCTTCTTCTTCTTCTTCTTCTTCTTCTTCTTCTTCTTCTTCTTCTTCTTCTTCTTCTTCTTCTTCTTCTTCTTCTTCTTCTTCTTCTTCTTCTTCTTCTTCTTCTTCTTCTTCTTCTTCTTCTTCTTCTTGTTGTTGTTGTTGTTGATGTTGTTGTTGTTGTTGTTGTTGTTGTTGTTGTTGTTGTTGTTGTTGTACTTCTTCTTCTTCTTGTTGTTGTTGTTGTTGTTGTTGTTGTTGTTGTTGTTGTTCTTCTTCTTCTTCTTCTTCTTCTTCTTCTTCTTCTTCTGATTATTATTATTATTATTATTATTATTATTATTATTATTATTATTATTATTATTATTATTATTATTATTATTATTATTGTTGTTGTTGTTGTTGTTGTTGTTGTTGTTGTTGTTGTTGTTGTTGTTGTTGTTGTTGTTGTTGTTGTTCTTCTTCTTCTTCTTCTTCTTCTGATTATTATTATCATTATTATTATTATTATTATTATTATTATTATTATTATTATTATTATTATTATTATTATTATTATTATTATTATTATTATTATTATTGTTGTTGTTGTTGTTGTTGTTATTGTTATTATTATTATAATTGATGATACTACGAAAATAATATTTTAATGCTATACTGGATATGTTATGATAATAACAATGATGATGATGATGATAAAAATACTACTACTACTACTACTACTACTACTACTACTACTACTACTACTACTACTACTACTACTACTACTACTACTACTACTACTACTACTACTACTACTACTACTAATTATAAGAAAAACACCAATATGTTAACAATGATCATAGAAATAATGATAGTTTTTACTTAGTTTTTTTTAATTTTTCATTTTAATACTGCTTTTACTGTTTATGCTGGTCAAAGTACATTTTGAATGCTATAACTGTTAGTATATAAAACTGTTAGTATGAAAATGAAGGCAACAGAAACAAATATAGATTTATTTATATAGAGATGAAGCATATATATTTTGATGGTCAATGGCTTGTGTGTAGAGTTACTTTTTTTTAATGTTCTCTAACAGTCATTAGACTACATTGATTAGAGCCTTAAATGGTAGGCGGTTTGACAAACACCAAACCACCCAAAATCCATAACTCTAATTTTTTCACAGAAACATTTTTAATCCGTGAATCTTTGCCTCTGCCTTCATTAAAGGACATTTTTACGATTTCTCTTCCACAGATTTCCAGTGAGGAAAACATAATTCAAAAAAATATCCTGGGAAGTTGAAATTATTAAGTTTGTGTGGGAAACTTTCAAATTTCAATCGAGGAACCATGCAGACCAAAGAAATCATATGACGCTCGATGAAGAAAAGTTTACAGGACACAGCGGAGAGAGAGAGAGCAAAACTGATTCAACCAAAATTTCTGATAGAAGAACATTAATATTTTGGAGAAGCCGATTATCATCAGCACTCAAGAAACATTCGATACTACTATATATACTATTACTTTAGAGATTTATTTTCTCTTTTTTTAATAGCAAAGAAAAATTAAAAAAAAAAATCCGCGCAAGAAATATATAGTAAGGAGTTACAAGATCAAAGAGATTGAAAAACGAATAAAACAGGAACAAGAGGTAGAACAGGTGTTGTTAACGTTTAGAAACGGTTGTGCCCGTGAGGTGAAACAAAATTTATGAAACTGTGACAGTTCCTGGTATTTCGATTCCTAACTAGTCTTGCCCTGGACGAGAAACGGGCTTGCTAAGGTCGCATTTTGCTGAGTTAGAAAACAGCTTTAAAATTTGGGACAGTGACTTGAGTCGAACAGTTAGATCGAATCTTACGATGAATTCATACAACATTGGAGGATGGTCATTTGGGGGTCAAAATGGACAGCAACAGACATCTCCATGGGTCAGTGGAGGAGACCCCAGGTTGTCCTACGAGAGCCGCCAATCCAGGGTGAGTGAAAAGTAAATTTGTTTCGTTGAAGGTTACAGATATCAAAGAGGTGTTAAGTCGTTCAACATTTTATATGATTAAGGATAGTGTCTCTTCTTTTAGATTATTACTGTTTTTGTTATCCGAATACTAGGGAGTATTTCATTATATGAATGGAAAAAAATGATGGATGAGGAGAAAGAGAAAAAAAGAGAAGAAGAAAAGGAGGAGGAGGAGAAGGGGAAAAAGAATAATAATAATAATAATAATAATAATAATAATAATAATAATAATAATAATAATAATAATAATAATAATAATAATAATAATAATAAGAAGAAGAAGAAGAAGAAGAAGAGAAGAAGAAGAAGAAGAAGAAGAAGAAGAAGAAGAAGAAGAAGAAGAAGAAGAAGAAGAAGAAGAAGAAGAAGAAGAAGAAGAAGAAGAAGAAGAAGAAGAAGAAGAAGAAGAAGAAGAAGAAGAAGAAGAAGAAGAAGAAGAAGAAGAAGAAGAAGAAGAAGAAGAAGAAGAAGAAGAAGAAGAAGAAGAAGAATAGCCAGAAAAGAAGAAAAAAAAAGTCGCTTCTGAAAATAAAAGTATACAAGCAGTAGCACAATTTTAAACGGCAAAAAACTTTTACGATTTAAATAGTTTACCTTTTCACAGCTAGACAAAACAACGACAAAGGCTAATATAAAGAAAATTAAAAAAAAACAAAACAAAAAAATAAATTAAAAAAAACCCACTGATCTATTAGGCACTCCTTCAGCTTTTTTAACCACACAAAAATATTCCAATAAAAAGAATGAGTGAAAATCAAGTATTCCCAAAAATTACAAGTGGAAAGACAGGTTTAAAAAGATTATTTTTTTCTTTAAATTATAGTTTTTATGATTTGTTCAAGAAGAATCACATCTGGACTTAATAGGCATTTTACTAGATTCCCCTTCCCGACACAAGATCGCTTCTTCCTCAACTTTTCCTACTTTCAAACAATGCCCATCTTTACATCTGATAAATATTATAATCAAGATACAACAAACACTGGGAAACAGTTTATTATAATCAAGATACAACAAACACTGGGAAACAGTTTATTATAATCAAGATACAACAAACACTGGGAAACAGTTTATTATAATCAAGATACAACAAACACTGGGAAACAGTTTATTATAATCAAGATACAACAAACACTGGGAAACAGATTATTATAATCAAGATACAACAAACACTGGGAAACAGTTTATTCTGCGGTTTCCAAATTACATAAAAGACCTTTTCCAGTCGCTATTTACAAGGCTATATAAGTGAAGTTCGAAGACAGAAAGGGCCAAAGGGGATCGATCCAATATTTTGCGGGAATTCTAGTATTCATTCTAACATGAAAATACACGTTTAAAATAATTTAAAAATAGATTGACATTTCACAAAATGAGCTATCTATGCTTGTTAATACACATTTGTTTCTCAAATCCAAACTTTGGTAATCTATCCATAAAGCTAGTCGTGTTCATTGGTATTTCGAATCCCTAACTCAGTAGCAATTTTCAAATAAATTATTATAATTGTGCATTTCTTAAAACTTTCATGATAGTGGATGTTGACAGTATAGATCTACAAATAAATTTTAATTATACAAAATTACCTGGCTTTAAAATTATATATATATGTTTTTTTGACTATTTCGTTTCTTTAAGCGATTCAAAAAACGCACAATTTAGTTAACAAGAAGCGAAAGAAAGCATTCATCATATTTTGTTACAAGTAAAGAGATTACAATAAATGTATTAGTATGAAACAATGGGAGGAAGACTGCTAACAAGAGTGCACTGGTTTTGTTGACGTCACTGGGAATATGGCCTCAAGGGCAGGCCGTATCTATGATAAAAGTGGCTGGTCATCCGTGTAATAATTTTATGACTCAATTGAGAGTTGTTGCATTTTCGCGTTGCTGGGTCGCGAAAATCTGTCTGACCACTAAACTTGTCTTGTCCGAAGAGGTAGAATGACCACCGAGAGCTATGAAGGTAGAGCGTCAGCTAGAGACTTGGGCATTTTTTAATCTGTGCGGGTTCAAATCTTACCTTTAGAAGGGGATCGGTTTAAGCCGTGAGCTGAGCTTAAGCAATAAGAACAGTGAACTGATTTTGTAAAATCCAATTCTTTTTACAGATCTTTTAAAACATCCATTATCATGTAAGATTAAATAACTGCGCGGCTAAGAATTCCCGCAAGGAAGAGCACTTTTATGCACTTAATGCGAAAATTTGCAGCTTTCTAAGAAGCGTTTAAAATGATCTAAAAACAGATTGGGAAAGGACAGAATGCGTCGATTTCCTTTAGTAGTAAAACCTTTTAGTTAAAATCAGTAATCACTTTTATTATCTACGTGAGACAAGACTGTCTTCAAAATAAAGACTTATGACAAAAACATATGATTGGCACCTCACACATCCATACACAAAACTGTCCTTTCCAACCAAACAGATAAAACTAAAATAAAACGAAATACTGTTTACCTAAAATAGTGAATAACAAAACTGAAGGCAACCCAACAAGAAGTGACGGAATAAATACAATGTTAGCTTTTTTATTATTTACATTGTCCACCGAAGAACTTACTTGGATTGATAACTTTGAAATATTTTGCTATTGGTTGGAGAAAAAATTCCAGTTATTTGAGTATAAAATAAACTTTTTCCTTGCTCTCCTTTAAAAAGTTGACTGGCATTCCGTACATATATTTTAGCATCATTTTTCTTCACCAGCTGTCTGATAAAAGCCAAGTGAAAACAGAAAAGATGGTTATAAATTATTACACTTCAGTAGATGCGTTTGAGATTTCACTTTTCGTAACATTCGGATTGATGTAGATTTTAGACCGTGTTTAAAAAAAATATCTGAAGGAAAAACGTTACCTCCCCAAAAAGACCAAACAAAACAAACAAAACAATAAATAAATAAATAAAAACGAAAAAAAAAACTGTAGCGCCAGCTCGCACCCATTCGGCGCCATATGTGACGTAACCAAGATGCAGCAAGAAAGCATGACGTGCCTACTTCGCTTTGATCGTGTTCAGAGGCGCCAATAATCAACACACACAAAAACCGCCTAAGGACATAGGGCGTGTTAAGCCCCCTTCAGACGCACAGTTTTTTGTATCCGGTAAAGCCATCCGGTCAGTTGAAACTGACACTAACCAGATTAGCAATCATATGACCGTTTACATGCATCAGTTGGATATCAGTTGACCTGATCATTCAAATCTTGGCCTAGATGATGACATCATTGGGTTGTCGTATCTAGTTCGCGCGAAATCCAAAATGTTCACAAAAATGGACGATGATCAACATGATTTCGAGTTTTTTATTTTTTAATTTATCGTTAAATTCTGTTCCCCGCGTAAATTTGACTAATTGAAGGTCGCTGATCACGAAAATCGTATTAATTTTTAGATTGGACCAGTAATTCAAAATATTTTTATTCGTATTTTTAGCTCCGCGCGCGGCAAGATCAAAGTAAAGACCTCGAGGCGCCAGTGCCCCAGTTCACTGGATGTCCACCGGATGGGAAATATCTAGCTGCGCCAGATATCAAGCTATCCGGTACGATTTTTGTCAAGCCGCTTCTTTGCACTACTATTTTTATTCTCATGGACTGACCGGATGGCTTTACCGGATACAAAAAACTGTGCGTCTGAAGGGGGCTTTAAAGATTACTAAGGACTATTATTCCGACCAGGCCTAGGACATTCTTTTGTGTCATTTACAGTTTTTACATGTGCATCTTGGTGGTATGCTGTAGCGCGTTACTCAATCAGCGCAATATAACACAGAAGGAATTTGCGTAAAAGTTATGATAATGAAACATAATGATGTTAACACGCGGTGACGTTGACCATAGTTTTTTTGTTTTTTTGTTTTTTTCGGGGGGGGGTGTCATCTTGCGATTTAATATATTAAAGGGAAGTAATTATCAAGTGTGATTGTTACTGTTTCCGTGAATTACTGTTGGTCGTTACCCATAACCAATTCCCTTCCGGCCTTGGTCTATTTTATTCAATCCACGAATCGCCTTGGGTCAGGGCAGGGCCGACTAGGTGTTGCACCAATATGTAGAAGTGTGTTTTAAAAAATCGGAAAAAAATTACGACTTAATAATCGACCGGCGTCATAATTTATGATGTTCATGTTGTTGATGATGATGATGATATTGATGTTGATGATGATGACATTGATGTTGATGATGATGATATTGATGTTGATATTGATATTGATGTTGATGATGATGATGATGATGATAATATTGGTGGTGTTGATGATGATGATATTGATGATGATATTGATGTTGATGATGATGATATTGATGTTGATGATGACGATGATGATAATGATGTTGATAATGATTATGATGATATTGATGGTGATGAAAATGATGATGATGTTGATGTTCATCATATTGATGGTGATGTTGATGATGATAATGGTCAGGACAAGTTTTTTTAACGAATGGAGACAATCCTAAACTTTGAGATTAGAATAATTGTTATCTTTTTGTTTTTGAAAGAAGAAAAAAAAAAGAAATATAGTTTTCACCACCGAGTGAATTTAGGTTTTTCAAATGAAATTTATTCCTCTGTCCCTGAAAGACGATAAGGATATCCAAGGTATTTATCAGATCAGATTTTTGAGTTCAAGCTAAATTCAATTTGAATTCTCTAAAAAGATAATGAATCATAATTTAACTATAAATTTTAGAACTTGAAAGAAATTATTATCACTCAGGCTTTATTCTGCAATGATTTGAAAAAACAAAACAAAACAATAAACTATTTTTATTATATCTATTCTGTCACCTCTACCCTCACTCTCGCTCTCTCTTTCACTCTCTCCCTCTCGCTCCATTTCTATACTCCCTCTTTCTCTCTCCCTCTCTACTCCCTCTCTCTCCCTTTCTACTCCCCCTCTCTGTATTCCCTCCCTCTCGCTCCCTCTCTGTATTCACTCTCTCTCCATTTCTCTCTCTCTACTCCCTCCCTCTCGCTCCCTTTCTGTACTCTCTCTCTCCCTCTCTACTCCCTCACTCTCTCCCTCTCTCTTTACTCTCGCTCCCTCTCTGTAATCCCTCTCTATATATCTCTCCCTCTCTAATCCTTCTCTGTACTCCCTCTCTCTCCCTCTCTACTCCCTCTCTCTCCCTTTCTACTACCCCTCTCTGTTCTCTTTCTCTGTACTCCCTCCCTCTCTCCACTCTCTCTCCCTGCCTCTCGCTCCCTCTCTGTACTCCCTTTCTCTCTATCTCTCTCTCTCTACTCCCTCACTCTTTCCACTCTCTCTCCCTCTCGCTCCCTCTCTGTACTCCCTCTCTCCCTCCCTCTCGCTCCCTCTCTGTACTCACTCTCGCTTTCTCCCTCCCTCTCGTTCCCTCTCTGACTCCATCTCTCTATCTCTCTCCCTACTCCCTCCCTTCCTCTCTTTCCCACGCTCTCCCTCTCTACTTCCTTTCTCTCTCTCTCTCTCTCTCTCTCTCTCTCTCTCTCTCTCACTCTCTTCCTCTCTCTCTAATCCCTCCACTAGGCCCTGCGCTGGTACACAGAATACTCGAGACCACAATCCCCCAGTGTAAGGGGAGCTCAATCTTTGGGACGCCTGGAGGCGATCGACGAGGATCTTCCTGGACCATACCAGCCCTTGGAAAGATTCTCCAGCCATCGCCCAGGCACCTTCGCCAACCAAGCCTACAGTAGAAGCGCAGACGATATTCGGGGCACACCGAGTCTTTACGACACCTATAATTTCGAAGAAGACAACTCTTCACCCAAACGAAGCCCACATTCAGGAAGAAGGAACTCCAAAGACAACGGAAAGAAAGATAGTGCGAAGGAAAAGAAAGGAAAAGTGGGAAACCGGCGGTTTTCCGAGGGCTCAGTTCCGTCTTATAGCTCCGGAGGTTTTTACAATGCTTATGAAGATTCTAGTAACCCGAGAGGACAGGGCATTTTTCCGGGTGGTCCATTTTTGCCGACTATTTCTGGCGCGGTGGCAGGACCATACGGACGTCGGGCAAGTTGTAGTGACGCAGACGTCCGGTCCCAGACTTCTTCCGCTACCAGGGGAAGGAACCCTCGTGCCAAACCGAAAAAGGAAAGCGATTCAACTGGCGGGAACAGTTCTGTAAAAGACGGTGAAGGCAGCAGTCGTGGCGGTGGAGCTAGCAGCACCGGAACTACTAAAAATAACAACAACAAGAATAATATTAACCATAGCAAAAACATTAACGGCAAAAATCTCAACACAAATGACGAACCTCCTGGAAAGCTCCAGAACAAAACTAACAACAACAACAACAGCAACAACAACAGCAACATCAAGAGATCCGAGTCTAATGACGATATCGTCAGTTCCGTTTTGTCCGCCTCTGGTCGAGGAGGCCAGCAGACGACAACATTAACAATAGTCGGACCTGGAGGGAGGGCGACGATCCTGGATATCCCCAGTGTCCAGTCCACCAAGAGTCGTCTGCGGAACCTGGTGTCCCCCATCACCACCTTCCTGGTTGTCGTAGCCATGCTGGTAGCTCTGACCGTTGCTGTGTACTTCGCCGTGGCAATGAAAGGTGAGTTAGAATTCTACACGAGATAAGGTGTTTGTTTGTTTTAAGGAAATATTGTAAAAAAAAAATGTCATAATGTCCCTTTTATTGGGGTTATAATTTTTTATTTAGATAGTGAAGTAATGTCAATATTATAATGTTAGATTTCTACACGAGACAAGATGTTTGTTTGGTTAAGGAAATATTGTAAAAAAAAATTTTAATAGAGTCCCTTTTAGTGGGATTATAATTTTTTATTTAGATAGTGAAGTAAATGTCAATATTATAATGTTAGATTTCTACACGAGACAAGATGTTTGTTTATTTAAGGAAATATTGTAAAAAAAAATTTTAATAGAGTCCCTTTTAGTGGGATTATAATTTTTTATTTAGATATTGAAGTAATGTCAATATTATAATGTTAGATTTCTACACGAGACAAGGTGTTCTGTTTTTTTTTTTTCGTTTTTTTTTTTGCTTTTAAGGAAATTTGTGAGGTGGTCTGTCGGAAATTACTATTTTGAGATATTGGGTTTCAAACATAAAACAAATCAATTTTTCAAGTTTATCTACTTTTTAACCTCTTATGGTCTATCAACCATTTTTCTATCTTGTCAAAAAATGTTAAAGCCCAAAAGAAACTTT
>JAWDGP010002011.1:35000-47500 GCA_033675545.1 Elysia crispata
AAAGAAAAATACTTTCGGCGAGCTCCGTTAAGGAGGAGGGTGGTTGTTTCATATCTGAAGTATTTGCTGATTGGGCATGAAAATTGAAGCTTTTAATTTGGTGGTCAGACCATGTCAAACAACTGACCGTATAATTTCTACCTCTGTGTCTCAGAAACGAGAGGATCCAATTCAAGATCTACTTTGTGGACACGCCTAAAGCGGCCAAACAGGAGGACGCTATAGTTGAGGTCTTAGCAAGGGAAGCAACCTCCACTGGTAAAGAAGGGGAGAAAATTCTGAAAATCAACGACATCCAGTTAGATATCAGGTATGCGATATGTATTAAGGTAATAATCATTTACCTTGTAGCTTTCGTTTTGGCAGTGATGGGAATTGCTTTAAAGAAATTAGGTGGTTTTATGTTGAGAGGCCAAGTTCTGTGATGCATATATTTGGTATATTTTAGATCGGTTTGTCTAAAGTTGTAAGAGCTGGATCTTTCAGGAAGGAAAAATGCTATGATCCCTGATAACTCTATCCCCCCCTCCCCCCTTCAAATATGTCGACTTCCAAATAAACCATCTTCTTTGCCTGACCATCTCTCAGTGAGAAATCCAGATCAGTTCAGCTGGAAACCACCCTAAAAGATCAAGATTTTTACGGCGCAGATAGCCGGAAAGAGGTGAAAGATACCAACCCTCCACAAGCACCCGTGAGAGGTGAGCACAACAAAGATGCTTTTCAGAAGAAAGAATAGAATTATAAAGTTAAAGTAATAAGAGATCGTCTTTAAGTTGACCTAAATACACAACACGTTCAGTTTTACATTGTATCCATCACTTAGGGCGACCCCTGTCTTTTGGTCTAACCTTTTATCGTCCTTCTACTTTTCTGTTTAACTTTTTAACGCGATTATTTTTGTTCGTTTAAAGATTTTGTTGGCCAATATCAAATTCTCATAAAATTTTTTTTTTTGATTTTCTTAATGGAAGTGTTTAAATACTGATAATTTTTGTATTTACATGTCACAAAGTCTTTCCTCTATTCTAAATCTCCTATCTTCCACTTTTTTGTGTTTTTTTTTCAACTGTTTTTTTAAGTCCTATTAAACAGTACAGCTTACAAACTTTTTATATAGAATAGCAGGTCAAGTTTTTTTAAGCCCTATTAAACAGTACAGCTTACAAACTTTTTATATAGAATAGCAGGTCAAGTTTTTTTAAGCCCTATTAAACAGTACAGCTTACAAACTTTTTATATAGAATAGCAGGTCAAGTTTTTTTAAATTCCATTTTTATAATTTTTTTTTTATCTCTCCTCACACCTAAATCCTCTCTCTCTCTCTCTCTCTCTCTCTCTCTCTCTCTCTCTCTCTCTCTCTCTCTCTCTCTCTCTCTCTATGTCTCTTTCATTTTCAATTATCCTCACACAACCTTTACTAACATGAAGAAAAAAAAAACAACAACAAAAAGAAAATGTCTTAACAAGCTCAGGCACTAATTTTTACATCCTTTAGAGAGAACGAACAATATAATTATATCGCAGTTTCTAAATTTTCTTTTCTTATAATTAAGATGAGATAAGATAGGATAAACTTTTTTTTTTCATCCCTTTCGGGAAATTCTTTTTCACACATATCGACAGATTAAAATAAAACTGCATGCACAAAAATCATACACAATTGTAGACTCATTATATTATAAACCGTTCTAGTCTCACTTCTTAAAAGAATCCAATATGAAGTATACGGTGTAAACATGATTATATTTCATAAAGTTTTTGGTGGTTTGCTGAAACTAGCTAGGAGCCATCACTATGGGAAAACCTATTATGACTGAGCATGCAGTTTGAATTATATAGCCTAATACTGCGTGGGGTAAATGAGTTAAAATGAGTTTATATCTTTCCCACCAGCAACCTCTACTCTGCCTGCCACAGCAGCAGCAGCAGCAGTAGCAACAACAACAACAACAACAACAGAGGACGACGAAAAAGCGATAAATCAAACCGGTAACTGAAACATCTACACAGCTCTTGAGTTCTTATTTGTCAATATAAGAGTTTTGCCCTTCTTGGGGATATAAGAGCTTTGCCCTTCTTGGGGATATAAGAGTTTTGTTCTTACTTGCGGATAGAGGAGTTTTGTTCTTATTTGGGGATAGAAGAGCTTTGTCCTTGTTTTTTTTATATTTGAGTTTTGTCCTTATTTGTCAATATAAAAGTTTTGTCCTTATTTGTCACTTTAAGAGCTTTATTTAACAAATTAAGAGCTTTGTCCTTATTTGGCAATAGAAAAACTGTGTCCTTATTTTGGGATAGAAGATTTTTGTCCTTATTTGCTAATATGAGAGTTTTGTCCTTATTTGCTAATATAAGAGTTTGTTAATATAGTGTTGAGAAACAAGTGATCAATTGGAAACAAATGATGTAACGTGAAAACCTAGGCAATGTTTATTATTCACAATGTTGCTTGGTGAAGTGACTTTAAAATTAATATATATATATATATATATATATATATATATATATATATGTATATTACTTATTATTATTATTTCCAAGCATATCGCAACATAGTTAAATAGAAAAAAAATACAAACAACAAACGAAGACCCCCTCCTCTTTCTTACATACCCCCCTCCAAAAAAAAAAAAAAAAAAGAAAGAAACTAAAACACCAAAAGAAAAAAAAAAGATTTATAGGAGTAATACTCAGCCATTCATTGTTGGCAGACATTCATTGTTGGGGACTCTTGAGAAATCCTTGCTTCGTGACAGTGGTCTCATTAAGATCATTCTCTAAGCGACTATTTCACCCCACCAGCACCTCCTCTCCAATATATAAAAAATAATAAAAACTATAGAAGTAAAAGTCAGACAATAATTGAAGGTAACTCTCAGTTAATCCTTGCGTTGAGACAAAGCCATTGTTATAATCACTCTCTAAGCGATGTTTTCACCTCACCAGCGCTGCTTCATCCTTCATCCTTCATCCTTTCCTCTCCCCTCACCAGCGCTGCTTCATCCTTCATCCTTCATCCTTCATCCTTTCCTCTCCCCTCACCAGCGCTGCTTCATCCTTCATCCTTCATCCTTCATCCTTTCCTCTCCCCCACAGTTTTGAACCAAGACATCTGTAACGCTACCAACAGCGTGATGCCTGTAGCCCACCCTTACTCCTGCTCTCACTACATCCAGTGTGCCTTTAACCAGTCCATCGTCCGACAGTGTGCAGGGGGTCTGGTCTTTGACCCAAACACCGTGGCATGCGTGAAGCCCACAGAGGACCTTCCGTGTCGGGAGATAAAACCTTGTAGAGATCTAAACGGTGGCTATTTCGCCCATCCCACCAACTGCCGTCTGTACGTCATCTGCGACCAGGGCAAGTCCAAGGTGATGTCCTGTGGAGAGCAAGTGTGGGACGAGGTGTCCAAAAACTGCTTGCCTCGGAAGAGAGGGACCAGCTGTGATATGGCGTGATAGAAACATCTATGGACCTTTTATTGACAAAATATTTGCCTAGAATAATTTCTTGTTGTGTTAAATTTCTTTTCCATTTTTTAAAAGAAATCAAAGTAAGATGTGAAATCTAAAAACCATAGCAAAGACACAACGACTGAGGTCCCTGGTTGTGATTTCATCAAAGCTGTTCTATGAAACAGAAGACATTGGTTGTGATGACATGAAAGATGTTCTATGGAACAGAAGACATTGGTTGTGATGACATCAAAGATGTTCTTTGAAATAGAAGACATTGGTTGTGATGACATGAAAGATGTTCTATGGAACAGAAGACATTGATTGTGATGACATCAAAGCTGTCCTATGAAACAGAAGACATTGGTTGTGATGACATCAAAGAGGATCTATGGAACAGAAGACATTGGTTGTGATGACATCAAAGATGATCTATGGAACAGAAGACATTGGTTGTGATGACATCAAAGCTGTTCTATGAAACAGAAGACATTGGTTGTGATGACATCAAAGATGTTCTATGAAACAGAAGACATTGGTTGTGATGACATCAAAGATGTTCTATGAAACAGAAGATATTGGTTGTGATGACTTCAAAGCTGTTCTATGAAAAAGAAGACATTGGTTGTAATGACATCAAAGCTGTTCTATGAAACAGAAGACATTGGTTGTAATGACATCAAAGCTGTTCTATGACACAGAGCCATTTAAGACTCAGAGAGAGCGAGAGAGAGAAAGAGAGAGAGAGAAAGAGAGAGAGCGAGAGAGAGAAAGAGAGAGAGAAAGAGAGAGAGAGAGAGAGAGAGAGAGAGAGAGAGAGAGAGAGAGAGAGAGAGAGAGAGAGAGAGAGAGAGAGAGAGAATGAGAGAGAGAGAGAGCGGAAGGACAAATAATTAAAACCACCATCTTGTGTTTTAAGTATGCTGCATCTTTCAGCCATCTTTACGCTGTGATCTATAAATGTAGACCTAGATATTGAAGTTGTCAATACTCTACAGACTGAGTGTGCCATGGGTCTGACTAACTCAAGAAAAACCGAAAAATCTCCATGTCCTATAATGTCTCACTGTTTATATCCTTTCTTACGTGTCTTACTCTGTCTGTCTGTCTGTCTTTCTTTTGCCCTCTCCTCTCTCTCTCTCTCTCTCTCTCTCTCTCTCTCTCTCTCTCTCTCTCTATCTGTTCCACCTAAGAGCAAAAATATCTAAATGATCAATTTTCCAAATTTCATCTATCATTTTATTCTTAGCTTTAAGGTTCTTTGTTTTGTGTGACAATATAGACAAGATTGGTTCATACATTCTCACTCACCATCACTTCATCAAAATTTTCACGGTGTAAAAAAAATCTTTCTTATCCTTATTTATGAGTATTTTCTCCCAAAATGTATATTTTTGAACCGGTGACTTTTTGCTAGAAAAAAAGTTGGGGATGTCAATTTCCTTCTTTACTTTTTTTTAATGAAGATTAATGATTTTTAAGGTAAAAGCCTCAGTTTTCTTTCAAATAGAAAGTTGACCAGTATAAAATCAGCAATGTGTATCAATACAGTGCTTGTTAATGTTCATTTTGTCTTTCTTTACTTTCTTATTTTAAATATTTATAGATAATTGCAAGCTTGTAACCGCCCTCGATCCAACGAATTCTTAAGACTGCAAGAGTGAAAATGCTTGATTTCTTTCAAACTTTGAGATGCAATAATTCATTACTAAGTTGCTTGACTCGATACTTTGTATTCATACATACTCGATGTGCTTATCGATAACTTCAACTCACAATGTATTTGACGATCTTTTGTTAAAAGTGCAATTATCTGATACGACACATATTGAACTAGTATTCGTGCTTTTTGTATAATATTCTCTGATGACGATGTTAGTTTCACCAAGTTCTATCTGTGCTGTACATAAAATTGCATGGATCATGATAAACTTTTTACCACTTTAACAATAAAGATGGTTTGGTACAAATGTTCCTGAGTCTATTATTCGTCTATTATTAGTCGCAATTAAAAATGCTCCTACAGTTGAGAACTCTGATTCATGGTCGCATTAATCTTCAAACTATCTATCTTTCTCTTTTTCTTTCTCTTCCTATCTAAATATTCGTCTGTCTATATATCTAATTTTTCAAACAATTTATTTTACTATTTTTCTCTCTGTGTTTCTCTTTCTTATCTCCTCTTTATCTCTATCTTTCTTTTTTTCCTGGTTCTCCCACTCTTTTCTTTTTCTTTATGTTCTTTACCTCATTAACTCTCTCATTCATACTATCTCATTCTCTCTCTCCCTCTTCTCCTTTTTTTTTTTGCATTTCATTCAATCTAATCGAGAACTTCCAAAGTCGTGATGGTTCAGCTCCAGTTATTATTAATATTATATAATTTAATATGCATACATATCAACCAATCATGTAATAATGAAACTGAAAGGAGTAGATTATTATCAAAAGTTTATTTTTTTTAATATTGCAAATAATTGTACTATATATACATGCTCAAAGAGGAATGTATTATAATTGGGGAATTTATTGGCTTTCAGACCTATAAAACATGTAGGAACAAAAAAATACGCCCAAATATTTATTTAAATATATTTTAATACACGTCTTGGAATAATAAAAACAACAGATAAGCTATTCAAAATAGCGTCACGGCCAAATTTGACCTATTTCTGGCAGACGTAGCCGGCCGGCTCAAGGACACAGGTGTCACCTTGAACTACCCACCCCGGCGTGCAATCGACGAAGAAAGCGACACCGTTTGCGCATGTGTAGAAGCCGTCGCATCTGGAGGGGTGAAGGACGGTTTTCGCGTTCGGGTTGAGTAGGCATGGCTCGAACACTGAGGTAGATGATAGAGCAACAATACATATACATATATATATATATATATATATATATATATATATATATATATGTGTGTATTAATATATGTATATATACACACACATATATATGTATTTATATATACGAGGGCAGGCTGATAATTAAGTTCCGTTTGCTAATAACTAGGTCAATTTTCGTCACATCGACCTAAAATTTCATACATATACTCCCGAACCATTTTTCTAGACTTAACTATAACAACAAGTTTGTGTGACGTCATTCATGCTCATAATGCAGTGACGCGCAACACATGATGTGGTAGCCATGTTTATGAGACAATGGCGACTTCCAATGACCTTCTCATCAAACAGCGCTCTGTTATCGAGTTTTTGGCAGCTGAGGGATGTTCTGCTGCAAACATTCATGCAAGAATGAAGACAGTTTATGGTGAAATGTGCATTTCAGACTGTGCAGTTCGCAAATGGGTGAGAATTTTTAAAGGGGAAGACCCCAGAGAGACAATTCTGCGTGATCGAAAGCGTTCGGGTAGGCCCCTTTCCGCATCGGACACGGCTCATCGAGAGAAAGTTGACTGCATGATTAGAGCTAATCGAAGGGTCAAACAAAAGGAAATTGCAGATGAAGTAGGCATTTCGAAAGAACGAGTGCACCATATCGCCACAACTGTACTGGGTTACCGAAAAGTCTCTGCCCGTTGGGTCTCAAGACAGCTCACTGTAGAGATGAAAGCGCAGAGAAAGGACATGTGTACTCAACTCTTAGAGCGTTACAATGCAGAAGGAGAAGCATTTCTGCAACGCATTGTGACTGGAGACGAATCCTGGGTCCACCACTACGATCCAGAATGTAAAGCCCAATCGATGGAGTATAGGCACAAAACTTCTCCAAGTCCAAGGAAGTTCAAGGTTGTTGCCTCTGCAAGAAAGGTCTTGTTCACCGTTTTCTGGGACATGGGGTGGTCCACATGGAATTTCTGGAGCAAGGGCAAACTGTGAACTCTGAGCGATATATTTCAACACTCCGAGCTCTCAAACTCCGACTCAGACGTATTCGGCGTGATAAGGACTCAATCCTGCAACACGACAATGCGCGCCCGCACACCAGTCGCCAAACTCAGGACGCCTTAAGGCAGCTGGAACTTACGACCCTACCTCACCCTGCATACAGCCCCGATCTTGCCCCCTCTGACTATTATTTGTTTCCCCAACTCAAGAAGTACCTGAAGGGCCATCACTATGACAATGATGAGGAAGTTATCGCAGATGTTCGCAGATGGTGCCGTGGACAGCCGTCTGAATTCTTCGCTGACGGCGTGAGCCAACTAGTGAAACGTTGGAGGCGGTGTGTTGATCGCGACGGTGACTACATCGAAAAATAGAGTGCTAAATATGTAGCTGAGATATTAAGCTTTCGTTTGACGTATGTTTATGTATATGCTGTGAAAAATTAAAAAGTTATGATTAAACGGAACTTAATTATCAGCCTGCCCTCGTATATATATATATATATTAATATATCATTAATTGCTGATATTCACGTTTATAAAAGAGGAAAAGAGACCATTTCCCTGGAGAATTTATATGTCAAAATTAATGCAACAAAAGATAACAGCTGCAATAAAATACATTGATACCGATTCAAGCTTCAATAATCAACATATTTATGATGATAAAAAAAAGTGTTTAAAATGATTTAAAAGACAATTGAGATCATTGGATTGTATTTTAAAGATAAAAATGTTACAATTTATAAATCATAACTCCCTCTGCACCATAGGTGAAATAGTAAAATCAAAATGTACAAAGAGCAGTTTTTTTTGTTTTTTTTTAACCATAATATCTAAAAATATTTAGGCTCAAAATTGTTGTCCGAAAACTGTATATTTTTATTTCTTCAAACATGAAATGAAACCAAAAAAAATTATCATTCTACTCCCTCGTGGGAGAAATAAGTTAGACTACCTGTTGTGGTCTCCACAGCTCCAGGACTTGTACTATCACTGGCGGACTCGGTTGTGCTTCTTGGCGTCGTTCTACTTCCGGTGCCCTTGATCTTCCGCTGAGCTTCCAACAAAGACGCGTAACTCACCAGAATCTCCCCTATCTGAGAGCCGAGTTGTCCTCCCGAATAGACTCTGGAAGGAATTCATTATATAATTCTTTCTTCTTCCTGAGTTAGAATTAGAGTATGGCTTTTAAGTCTGTGTAATGAAAATAGGAGGAGGCAAGGATTAAATCGTGATTTCAGGATAAATCGTGTCATGATAATGTGGATGAAAAAATATGATGTTTAGAAAATAAATGAAATGAGGCACCCATGTAGAAGGGTAGGTATAGAAGACAGAAAGACGGTCAAAGGCATCAACAGAAGACAGAAAGACAGAAAGATGGTCAAAGGCATCAACAGAAGACAGAAAGACAGAAAGATGGTCAAAGGCATCAACAGAAGACAGAAAGACAGAAAGATGGTCAAAGGCATCAACAGAAGACAGAAAGACAGAAAGATGGTCAAAGGCATCAACAGAAGACAGAAAGACAGAAAGGTGTTCAAAGGCATCAACAGAAGATAGAAAAACAGAAAGAAAACCGCAGACAGTCAGGAAGACAGACAGACCAGCAACGCAATAAGTCTCTTAAGAGAGAGGTAGATATAAAAGCAAACATACACAAAGGTATGCAGATTTATTACTATATACAGACATCTACTTTAAAAACATACAATCAAGATAGTAGAAAAATGGGTATTAAGAGGGGTATCACACCAAATATGCCCTACCTTGCCGCCTCCTCCATGATTATTGTGTACATGTTGTAGTGTACTGTCTCGCTGAGAGTTCCTACAAACCGCAGTTCGGCTGATATAATGTACGGGTCTTGTCTGGGAGAAGACACAGCGGAAAAGTAGCTTCAGTGACATGCTATGGAAAATCTAGTTACGATCACATTAAATACCAAAGGAATTTAAAGCATGGATTTTATTTTCATAAGTTTGGTACTATATAAGCAATAAACAGAAGAATGCTGTATAAAAAAAAAAAAGAAGAAAAAAGAAAAGCTTATTTTCTCGGATACGATTCTGAGAGAGGGTTTTCAGACAAAATTAAAATTAAAATCAATAATACCATATAGTTTTGTAATATTACTTTTTCAAATAATTCAAATGATTAATTATTTTTTTTTTCATTTTCTCACCCCGTCACATGAAAGAATAAAATGTTTTTGTATGCAGCAGGGCAACCGCTCAAGTAAAAAAAGAAAAAAAAAAAGAACAGAAGAACAAAAACAAACTTTTAGCCCAACACCCATTGCGAGAACAGATATTGAAATAACAGCACTAGTCCAGCAATACTGCGATTCATTACGTCGATTGCCTATATCGACAACAATTTTACGTCTTTAAAGGTAAAGTAGTAGAGTATATCGTATCGTGAAATGACTTATGTAGCAGTAAAGCACCGCAAAACTATTTGTGGACAAAATCACAGGAAAAAAATAAACAAAAACTTTAAGAACAGCATGCAACAACTTTAAAATCAACAACGATAATAAAAAAGGAAAAAGTATATAAAACAACTATGTAAATATCTTCAAAACAACAAACCGATACACAAAGAAGAATATCAGCAATAAGCAAACATAAACTCAATGCTAAAAAAAAAACAACAACTAAGAAAACGCATAAACTCCTAAGAATCAGCAATCGATATAAAACAATTTCGATAAGACAAATTTACGCAAATAGTTTAAACTAACGTACTGAAATTTGACATCGTCACAACTGAAGAAATCCACACTGCTCCAGTTGCTAAGCCAAGTCGATATCTGGGTTGGTTGGATGCAGGGATAAGAAAGAGTGAATAATCCAAGGGGTTAAAGGTTATAGATTGAGTTCAAACAGGTTTTTCCGAGATAGTTTCATTTCCAAGATGGTGACTGTAATTTTACGCTCATAATTAAAGTGATTTAATTACTGTGAGTTTAGAACGCTTTAAAGAGAATGTTTATCCTAGAGAGATCGAAAGTTATCATTGTGCAAAAAGGCAAACTTAATGATTTTTTAAAATAACCCATAAAAAAGGGAAAAAAAGACAGAAGAAGATCCATTTAAATATCTTATCCTGGTGTAACAATAATAATCACATAATACCGAATGGATTGCATCATTCAAATTAGAAAAAAAAATGGGTTATAAAACGTTAAAGAACATAAAATGAAAATTATGTCCCAATCCAGCAGTATACGCACATCACTACAGAAGGATCCCGCCAGAAGCCTGTAGCGGGCTGAGGTCACAGTGCTGAGATCTGCTGTGTAGTCGGGACTCAAGATGGACAAGGTCAAGGTTATAGAACTGTACTCCACTGGACACGCGGACACAAGGGAGGGGGCGGCGGAGAGGGGGACGAGGGGGGATCAGTTGGTTAATTGATTGATAAATTAATTGATTGATTTATTGGTCTGTCAATTGTTGAACTAATTGATTGAATGATTGACTTTAGTCAATGATAGTTAATTATGTTAAATTACTAGAAGGTTATTTTTTAAATGACGATATTGTTAGAAAGCTTGGCAGTTGCTAGATTCATTATAAATTTGTTGCATAATATTATGTGGCACTTCCTGTTAAGTTAGGAAAATTGCAAGATAGATTGGTAGCTTGATTAGACTACATTCTAAATAATTTGGCTATAACCGCAATGATTCTAACATTATTTTTCTTTTCATCACAAATTAACGCGAATTTCTATGTCTTAGATAGCTCAACGAAACATTGCCTATAATAATAATGTTTTAGAATTTTCATTGTAAAACTGTCTTTAATAATGCATTTAATCTTGTGCGTTTATGCCTTGGATCTAATTTAAAATATCTATCATTTCGAACCAAGCTATCTCTTTAAAACTATCATGCTCTCTGTCACTTATGTGACTCAAAGCTCATTTACAGTAAAACCCCAATAATATTCATATTCTGCAAAATTATGTCATATTTATTCTTTGCAGCCAAGTTTAAGGCATAATAATATTATTCGTTTTTATATGTAACGCATATTTTAAATTGCAAGATGTATAATCAACAATGTTTCATTATTAGTTCATAAAACAAGTTAAGAACTGAATGAGCATTTTTTTTCTCATAAGATAAGAAAAGATAACACTAAGTTTATTCATCCCTCGTGGGAAAATTCAAAACTGACAATAAGCTTAAACTATCGTTAATAACAATTTCAGAAAAGGCAAAAAAAAGCCCCCAAAAACCCAACGACAAACAGACAAACAAACAAACAAACAAACAAAAAACAGCAACAACAACAGTAGCAAAACAGCAATAACAAAGATATAAGAAAGAGCCCAAGAGCCTAGCGGTATCCACCAGATGGCGTGGTGGTCGTGTAGAGGTACAACGACAAACAGACAAACAAGCAAGCAAAACCAACAACAACAACAACAACAACAACAACAACAACAACAACAACAACAACAACAACAACAACATCAACAACAGCAGCACCAAAACAATAACAAAAATATAAGGAAGAGCCCAAGAGGCTAGCGGTACCCACGAGATGGCATGGTAGTCATGTAGGGGTACAAAGACAAACAGACAAACAAGCAAGCAAAACCAACAACAGCAACAGCAACAACAACAACAACAAAACAACACCAACAAAGATATAAGGAAGAGCCCAAGAGAATAGCGGTACCCACCAGATGGCGTGGTGGTCGTGTAGGGGTACAACGACAAACAAGCAAACAAACAAGCAACAACAACAACAACAAAGATATAAGGAAGAGCCCAAGAACCTAGCAGTACCCACCAGATGGCGTGGTGGTCGTGTAGGGGTACGGGTGGGTGGTAAACGTCTCCAGGATCAGGAACCTGTAGACCGGGTCAGCATCGAACGCCACGTACACCCCGCCCAGGATGAGGTAGCTGATCCCCTCCAGGGAGACCTGCTCGCTCTGGTAGGCGAAGATGCTGAACATCGTGGACACCCGGACTATATCGATATCTCGTAGGATTACTCGGAACCTCACCTCGAGGTTGGGTCTAAATAGAGCATAGAAAAGCATTTTTGTTGGGAGTACATTTTATTTTTTACCCGGACTATATCGATGTGTGGAAAAGATGATGAAGGCTATTATAGAGCAAGGAGTGCATGTTTTGATGACAGCCTATCGTAAAGATTATGTTG
>JAWDGP010002011.1:60000-87500 GCA_033675545.1 Elysia crispata
TAGTCGAGCCCTGCAGGAACTGATAACTCACTCTTCCAGATCACGGACCCTAAAACAGCGACCAGAGGTTACCAGCGCCGACAGACGCTGCGAAAATCTGGCCTTTGTTCAGACTAATCGATTTTCTCCGGTTCTGCTCTGCTACGCTCTGGTGAAGACGTTAATCCGAACCACAAGCTTAGGAGACTGGTCTAACAAGAACTGGAAATAGTTATGTTCTTTCGTGTCTGGACATAAGGTCTCACTTCTTCCTCTACTACTACTACTACTACTACTACCACTACTACTACTACTACTACTACTACTACTACTACTACTACTACTACTACTACTACTACTACTACTACTACTACTACTACTACTACTACTACTACCACTACTACTACTACCACTGCTACCACTACTACTACTACTACTACTACTACTACTACTACTACTACTACTACTACTACTACTACTACTACTACTACTACTACTACTACTACTACTACTACTACTACTACTACTACTACTACTACTACTACTACTACTACTATTACTACTACTACTACTTCTACTACTACTACTACTACTACTACTACTACTACTACTACTACTACTACTACTACTACTACTACTACTACTGCTACTACTGCTACTACTACTACTACTACTACTACTACTACTACTACTACTACTACTACTACTACTACTACTACTACTACTACTACTACTACTACTACTACTACTACTGTTGCTGCTGCTGCTGCTGCTGCTGCTGCTGCTGCTACTACTACTACTACTACTACTACTACTACTACTACTACTACTACCACTACTACTATATTAGTGCATAAAACAGATTATTGATCATTTTGTTTTACTAACATGAAATGCTTGCTTTGAAAACACAATATTAATGATGTTTCTACGTCTCCGTTTGTCACTATGTCCTTAATGTTTTGAACCTTTCAAAAGGAATTACTTAGTCTTTCGATATAAGATCGGAGCAGAAGCGAAAACCACTTCTTGGACGTCATTGAGGGTTAAAGTTAGCTGACGTCAATGGCTTTTATTCCCTTTTAAGAACAGGAACATCCCGTTGAGTTCTGTAGATTTGGGTCCATTCATTGCGGAGATTGGTTTTTTTTTTTATCTCCACGGTTTTTTTTTATTCCACGCATTCTTTAACCCTTTTATACTCTCTCCAAATTTTTTTTTTCTTTCTCTCTAATTTTCTTTCTGACTTTTTTGATCATCTCTTTTTAACTCGCTTTTGACTTTCTTAGTCTCTCAGTTTTGATCTTATTTGTCTTCTTCTTTCCCTCTTCTTATCTCTCTCTTTCTCTCTGTCTCTTTCTCCCTCTGTCTCTCTTTCCTTCCCTCTCTCCCTCTCTCTCTCCCCTGTCTCTCTCCTTCTTTTCTATACTTTCCCTTTATATCCACCCCTCCCCCCTTTTTTTTTCATTTTTCTTTCTCCTCCCCACTATGTTCTATAAATCTACACCCCCGCTCCCTCTAATATCCGAATTTATTTCTATCCTTTCTCATATTCCACCGCTTTTCTTGATTCGCTCTTCCTTGAGCTTGTTTTCGTATCTCGACAAATTTCTATTACTTTCCCTTCGAAATAAATACCTAAAAGCAAAATAGACCTACATTTTATGGAAGAATAAATGAAAATTGAAAAAAGAAAACCGTCTTGAGAATTTTCACAAAAAAAAAAAAAAAAAAAATTAGTCAACTTTTATGGATATACTCTCTACTCATGTCTGACACATGCCATTGTCTCAATGACGGATTATGATAAACACAAATAATTTTTTTTGGCCCTTTGGAAATAATCGAAACAAACTCATAATTATAATGATTTGACAAGGAACCAATGGTGGCAGCTGAACTGCGGGGACAGATTAGCAAGCTCTGACAGATGATATTCTTTTATAAACTCTGGAGGAAACACAAAGTTTTTTTGTGTTTTTTTTTTCTCTTTACCTCTTCCAGCCCGAATCTTTTATCTCTGTCTGTCTGTCTGTCTGTCTGTCTGTCTCTCTCTCTCTCTCTCACTCTCTTTCTATCTATCTATCTATCTATCTCTACCTCTTTTTCACTCAGTTTATCTATCTGCACCCCCCCCCCCCTCTACCTTTTTCTCTTTCTCTTTATCTCTGTGTTTTTCTTTATCTCGTCATATTTCAGTTTCTCTTTCTATCCCTCCCTCTTTCTCTTTTCCTCTCAATCTATTTATTGATCTACCTCCCACTTTCTCTCTATCTTTATCTTTTCCTATCCCTTTCTACTCCGTCTTTTTCATTATCATTTCATATCCCAGTTTCTATCTCTTCCCTGTTGCCAACATTCTTTTAAGTTCCTCTGTAATTTAAAAGGTAAACTCAAAATATTAATTTAGAGCCAAAAAGCCTTAGGATCTTAGAGAATCAGTAATGCAGCTATGGCTTGGGATATGTATAAATCGCCTGCTGATTTCTTTACTACCCCCCCCCCCAAAAAAAAAAAAAAAAAAAAAAAAAAAAAAGGAAAGAAAAAAAAACAAAAAAACAAAACGAAAAAACATAGAACAAAAAAGCAAACAAAGCAACCCTTAATGTTTGCTAGAATTATCGTTAATGACTAGTTATAAGGCAACTTGTAGATCCCAACCCCTATGCTAATAGATCAACCGTATCACAATAAAGCACTAAGCACAATACACTGTGGACCAGCAATTTCCCTGCCATTAGACCATTAAGACATGAGGTAAGTATTTGAAAAAAAAAATATTGAGCACCCAACCGTTACTTAAATTATGCTCTATCAATACGGAATACCTAAAAAAAACATTTTTAATCAATGGATTTTTTCATAAACTTACAAATAAAGGGTAGCATCTTTGATGGTTACAGATTTCGAACACTTCTCCTAAACCATTATATTTTTTCTTTATCTAAAGTTAGATGAAGCCATGAATTGAAACTTTAAATCTAACGACCTCAAATTAGTCAATACAATATAAACAAAGACTTGCATAAAAGCAATTCTGTCTCCATTTTTTTTTCTTTCGCTCCCGAGCTTTACTACGTAGTACATCAGCTTTTGTTTAGTTTCCTATGTTTTTTTCCCCCTCCTCTTCTCTGTTTTTTACCACAGTACCATACCTGCCACCTTCTCGACTGTTCTGAACAGCCGTTAACCTTAATGTCACCGATAATGATCGGCACACTGTGTCTGGGTTCTCACTGTACCCTCCACAGTTAGAGGAACAATAATTGTCTTCCCAAGCTAACCGGGTGTTCTGTGTCAATGGAGCATTAGTATGTATACAAAAAAAATCCAGCGGAAAGAATATCATTAACTTCATAATAAAGTGTTTTCTGTTTTGGTGTTTTTGTTATTTTTCTGCATGCTGCTTTATGGTTTTGGTGTAGTTTTATTTCTGTTATTCTGATTTTTTTTTAACATAATGTTCCCAGATTGGCATCAAGCAAAATACCCTTTATTTGGCTTTGAACATCAGGGGTCGAGATATGTTTAGCTGAATTACTATTTCTGTGGCGTACCAGAACAAAGTTATCAGAACATATCAATAATCAAGTACTATTTTTTGGTTTGTATTTTTTAATAATTGAAATTATGAGTTTCCAATCGAAAATTATTTTGAGTTCCAAATAGTTTAAAAGCGAAAACATCTACAGTCCTTAATTACGCCTAGTACTAGAGGAATATTTAAATCGAAGAAAAAGTGAGACGTCACTGCTGGTTCTACACAATCAAAGAATAATATAAAAAAAAACCCAACTTCATCGCGTCTAGTCCGTAACTTTCATTTCACCAGATTGTGGGTTTCTAATTACAGTTGATGGCACGCCGAGTAAGATTGTGGGTTTCTAATTATAGTTCATGGCACGCCGAGTAAGATTGTGGGTTTCTAATTATAGCTCATGGCACGCCGAGTAAGATTGTGGGTTTCTAATTATAGCTCATGGCACGCCGAGTAAGATTGTGGGTTTCTAATTATAGCTCATGGCACGCCGAGTAAGATTGTGGGTTTCTAATTATAGCTCATGGCACGCCGAGTAAGATTGTGGGTTTCTAATTACAGTTGATGGCACGACGAGTAAGATTGTTGGTTTCTAATTACAGTTGATGGCACGACGAGTAAGATTGTGGGTTTCTAATTATAGCTCATGGCACGCCGAGTAAGAAACAAAACATTACCAGATTGTGGGTTTCTAATTATAGCTCATGGCACGCCGAGTAAGAAACAAAACATTACCCTATGTTCTCAGTGCTTTATAATACACTTTGGACAAAATTGTTGTTGAGAGAACAAAGACGAAATATAGATAAAAACTTATTAAAGGTTGCATTGATTTATTTTTAGCTACCAAGATATCAGTTTCTTCATCAGTCAAGTAGTAAATTAAATAGTTTTTTTTTTCCTGCAATGATAATGACATACAGTGATCAACACTCTATTACGTTGAAATGGGTCTCAGTTCATCTACTTTTTAAAAAAAACTTTTTGGCTTTTAATTATAGTTCATGGCACGCCGAGTAAGAAAAAAAATTTACCCTATGTTCTCAGCGCTTTATAATACACTTTGGACAAAATTGTTGTTGAGAGAACAAAGACGAAATATAGATAAGAAGTTATTAAAGGTTGCATTGATTATTTAGCTACCAAGATATCAGTTTCTTCATCAGTCAAGTAGTAAATTAAATAGTTTTTTTCCCCTGCAATGATAATGATATACAATGATCAACACTCTAGTACGTTAAAAAGGTCTCAGTTCATCTAAGGTTTTAAAACTTTTGATAAAATGAATGAAACGTTTAAAAAATCTGTAGGATTAAGAGGACCGTAGATATTTGTGTGAGATTAATTTGTTTATTTCACCTATTCCTGCACTTTTTAACCAAAACATTGTGTCCTGTTTATAGAACGTGTAGCTGTAGTCAAAAACGACCGTCCTTACCAGCAAGCAACAAGTAGACACGCCCCTGGGTTTTCCACAGAAAGAACGGGACAAGCAACAAGTAGACACGCCCCTGGGTTTTCCACAGAAAGAACGGGACAAGCAACAAGTAGACACGCCCCTGGGTTTTCCACAGAAAGAACGGGACAAGCAACAAGTAGACACGCCCCTGGGTTTTCTACAGAAAGAACGGGACAAGCAACAAGTAGACACGCCCCTGGGTTTTCTACAGAAAGAACTGGACAAGCAACAAGTAGACACGCCCCTGGGTTTTCCACAGAAAGAACGGGACAAGCAACAAGTAGACACGCCCCTGGGTTTTCTACAGAAAGAACTGGACAAGCAACAAGTAGACACGCCCCTGGGTTTTCCACAGAAAGAACTGGACAAGCAACAAGTAGACACGCCCCTGGGTTTTCCACAGAAAGAACGGGACAAGCAACAAGTAGACACGCCCCTGGGTTTTCCACAGAAAGAACTGGACAAGCAACAAGTAGACACGCCCCTGGGTTTTCTACAGAAAGAACTGGACAAGCAACAAGTAGACACGCCCCTGGGTTTTCTACAGAAAGAACTGGACAAGCAACAAGTAGACACGCCCCTGGGTTTTCTACAGAAAGAACGGGACAAGCAACAAGTAGACACGCCCCTGGGTTTTCTACAGAAAGAACTGGAGACCATTAGTCGCGCCAACACGATAATGTCTGTTTGAATCGGTCATGATACCCGGATCTGGCAGGTGTCTTCAGAATCTGGACGGTTCCTCGAGTACCAAATATTCAGTTGGTCTTGGACTTTTCAGGAGGAATGTTTAATGTGTCTTTGTAAAAGACAGTTTTCTTCAAACCAAAGCAACTGCAAATTAATAAACGAAGAAAACCCATAAAAGTTCAAGTGTTTTTAATATACGTTGATGATCGAGCTAACATTTTTATTTAGATCTAAATCCTTTGAGCGGATAAAAATTTTGGATCAACAGTTTTGTGAAAACTTGAAAACTTTTCTTCAAGAACTGCCGCGTGAAGATTTCTGTGGAGTTTCAAGAAAAAAATCGAAATTTGGATGATTTTAATAGAAGCCATCTCTGAACTTTCTTCCGATCGAGACGTTCAATAGATGAAAATGGCTGAGAAAAACTTTCCAAAGTCCGCGCATGCGGAAGCTGCAAAGAGCAAACGTAATTTTTTGGAGGAGACACCAGTGCATGGCGCTGTCTGCGTGCATGGTTCTCGATCAACTCTTGAACGCGCTTTCTATTTAACTTGTGTAATAGTTGCAGCTGTTGTGACATTAATTTGCGTTGTTTTCACCATCAGAGACCTAGCCCAGAGAGCTGAGTGTACTACTTCCTCTGTACGGGAGAATGGCGTCAGGGAATTTCCAGCAGTGACTATTTGCAATATGAACCCTGTCAGAACATCACAGTTTGTTTTATTGCCGCCTGACGGAGGCCAACAGCAACCACCCAGCAGACGGAAACGTGGTGCTTGTTTGAATCACCTAGACAGTGTCGAAGGTAGCACAAGAATTGACAATAAGGAACAGTTAGAGGAGACAAGGACTATAGATTCAAATAATACTTGGCCGAGGCTAGAATCTCTTCTACGGTCTTTTTCGGTAACGTCTGACCGAAAATCACCGCAACGAAACAAAAGACAAGCAGAGCCTGGAGAGGAAGACAGTGAAGACTCACGTTACTTGACAAGACGGGATGGTTTTTACATCAACTATTACTCCAGGTTATCTCAACGACAACAGAGATTATTTGGCCACCAGCTATCTCACATGCTTCTTAAATGCTCTTTTGACGGACAACATTGCTCATGGGAACATTTTGCGGATTTCTTGGATCCTGTCTTGGGGAACTGTTACACCTTTAAGCCTGGCCGTATTCGTAAGACCAGACACAACAGTTTTTCGATAAGCAGGGCTGGTCTGGAGATGGAACTGAACGTGGAGTTTCCGGAATATCTTCAAGGAGTTCCTGAGACTGCGGGACTCAAGGTGGTGGTCGGAGACCCCGATGCTCCAGTTCTACCTGGTGGAGTTGACAGCGTCATCGTAACTCCAGGGACTGATTCTCACCTCCGTGTGACGGTGGAGGAGTACGTGAGAGGCGGGGATTGTGGTGACTATAGGAGTGTTGATAACGAGGATTTGAATATTTACTCCGAACGAAAAAGATCGTCCTCCTCAAGAGAGGCTTGTCTGGCTTCGTGCGAGCAATCTCGAGTTATTCACCGTTGCTCCTGTTGCCTGTACACCTATCCCTGTCCCAGGGGTACACGACTGTGTACAACACGAGATGCGACCTGTCTCGCGGCAGAGACAGCTCCGGACTATGGGGCAAATGTCAAGGACCCTTGTAAAGGCCGTTGCAAGGTCGAATGTCGGTACAAAAACTACCTCGTCTCTAGACAAGATGGAAAATGGCCTTTGCCCTTTGACGAAGGTGAGGTCAGACATGAAATAAACGAAGCATACCTTCGGAGTCAAAGCGTGACCTCTACCTCCAGGCCCACTGTTGCCCCAACCACTGCGATACCTTCAGGACCAGGTAACGAGGATGGACAATTAAATGAGTTGGAGCAAGGTGAGGATGGAGTCATTCCAGGACCGCCTCAGATAGGGGAGACAGGCCAGGGTAAAGAGGGCCTTACCGATTCACAACCCTCTGAGACTGGGCCTATTTTGGGGGATGGCAATTTTGAGATCCCTAGTCGTCGCCGTCGACACGCAGAGATCTCGATTCCTGACAAAGTCACCCAAAGTCTCAACGCTTATCAATTCCCGAAGGCAACGTTACATGGTGCGAGTGACAAAGTCCACGACAGACTCCGAAGAGAGGCAGGTGATTACCAGGAAGGAGGAGGAGCTGACGCTGCTCTGTCTGACACGGTTCTCAAGCTGCGAGTACAGCTGTCGAGCCGAGATCTCACGGTACGCGAGACAAGGGACTGGGTCACGTGGCACCGCGGCCTTGCTGAGATTGGAGGTCACATGGCATTGTGGGCGGGGCTTTCGGTTGTCGCTGTCGTACACGCTGGCCACGCCTTGTCTCGCTGGTTGTGGGCGGGTTACAAGAGTAGGCGTAGTGTCGGGAGCAGAAGTAGTAAAGTTATGGCGTTCAATTGAATATCTGTTTCTCGATATCATGATTTGATTTATAACTTTTGGCCGTTTTTAATCCAAAGTGATTTTGGCTAAATATCTGTTTTTCTTTTAGGCAAAGTGATGAGAATGTAAAAATATAGAAAAGAAAAGAGAAAGGCAATACAATACCGATATGAAAGTGAACACATATTCTGTGGATCCATACTGTTTTTTTGGTAACATTGAAACTTCATAAGGTTTGACAACTTGAGGAGGAAATGAAACAAAATTCCTTGACAATAAAGATAAATTAGGACGTATCAAAATGTTGCAAAATTTGTGAATCCAAGGATGTTCTTCCGACATTGAAATACTAAAATTATGCCATACCGTACAGCAGCTCAATTAGTACCTTCCCAATCTATGTTAAGATCCCTATAAAGGTTTATTACAGCTCTATGTGGATACAGATAAAGCGTGGCAAGAGGTACGCTGCCTTGTGGTATCTACATGATAAATTGTTGTTTAAAATGAAGCATGAAAAGATGGGGAGTTTGCAACATTAGATAAATATACTTATTGTATTAATAAAAATTCTTCAGTTTTATATGATGAGAACCTTCCGGTGTAGGCATTATAGGAAAACATTTAATACGGACTAATATGGAATCGTGAGTGACTTGTCTCCCGTAATTTAACCAAGTTCTGGGAAGTGTTTGTGTTGTATTTTGATGTATGTGTATTTTTATAATTTTTGACGATGTTAAAACGTGATCTATGTATATCTGTATGTTCGAAGTTTCAGGGCGAACTTCGAGTCAGGTTAAAATAGATTCTATCTTATGTTAACTTGGAATAAATTATATAGAGTTCAGCTACTCCCACAACCAGTTTGGACGTTGCCCGCCAACATGTAGGGCCATATAGTTTACCATGACGTCTCTATAAATATCATAACTTGTCTTACTATAAAGAACTGAAAACAAATAAATATCAAGCAAAAGACTCGCCGCATAGTTGAAACCCGTAACAATACTATTTGTATAGACATAATTAACAGGAATACAAGCCGTAAGATGGCTATAGGGCTTTACTCCTACAATTAAAAAAAAGATAGAATAGTAAGATTATAAAACAACAAAACGAAATTGACTTTTGTATAGGCTCGTTATCTCAAACATGAAGAAAGTAAATTTTGGCAAGGGCAATATTGATCTAATAATATTTATTTAACTTTATAGAGGAGTTTTTACAAAAACTATTGAATACAACTTGTGTTGCTGAAGTCGGATACTTCAATCATGTTTTTTTTTCTGACTGTTCTATCTCTTTTATCAAGTTAAAATAAATATATGAAATGGATAACTCGTGCATAGACGCGAAAGTTTGTTAACCTCTTGTGAAGACTGCATTGTACCACTGTGGTATTTGGTCAAAACCCACTTGGCAATTAAAAAAAAATTTCAGGATTTCACCGTGATTTTTATGGTTTACAATTCAAGCTTTATATTACAACGAATAAATAACCTACCTTTTATTTCTTTAATGCCCTAGGTTATTTCTACACAATTATATTGGATTTTATTGTTTAAAATTTTAGTTGTCAAAATAGAAAATAAAAAATGTTTCGTGCGAAATTTATGGCAGCACTTCCTTTCCTAATGTCCACCTATCTGTCTTAAAAGATTTTTTTTAAATTTCACATTTAACAAAAACTTATTCGCTTTATTTCTTGATGCTGTTGTTGTTTTTGTTTTTCTTTCTTCTTAGTATTGTGTGAAGCAAAGAACATAATTATAGGACTACAGAGCTCATTGTAATGTATAAATGATTATGAAAAAAATAACAAATTAAAATCCAATGTTTATAGTTACTGTTCTTAGAGAGTATTTTTATTCTCCTTTCTCTGTTTGCATGAACCATTAAAAAATAAACTTTTCTCCATTTCATTGTGTTATTTCTAAAACTTATGGTTATTGCTACTTTCTTGTTGTTGTTGTTGTTGTTGTTGTTGTTGTTGTTGTTGTTGTTGTTGTTGTTGTTGTTGTTGTTGTTGTTATTATTATTATTATTATAATTATTATTATAACCATTTTGCATTTTCAATGATGGAAACTTCAAAACTAGCAATTTATATCTATCAGACTATTGTCTACTTTGGCAGGCTCAGCATGAAAATGGAAACTGCCCTTTTGTGATTTTATTCTTTGAAAAAAAAACACAACAACAAACAAAGAAATGACAATTATTTCTCAACAACCTCCCTTGCAATGTCTTTGACCGCCGTAGCTTTTCTCTCTATGATCAATGTTATTTATTATGTACTTGATTCATTGGTGATTTGACACAGAGTCAGAGTGACCTGGGCATGATTGAAATTCACCCTAAAACAGACAAAAAAACACCACCACCACCACCACCACCATCACCATCACCACCACCACCACCACCACCACCACCATCACCATCACCACCACCACCACCACCACCAACAACAACAAAAAACGTATGTATTGAACGCTTTGCAAAGTATATACGCCACTACTGAGGCACACCACATGTAACAGGGCGTCATCAGCATATAATAGGAGACCTCATAATTATTTTCAAGATTTGGTCTTAGTTTACTGTAAAACTGCTAAAACTCGGCTCACCGAAACGCGTCAATCTTGCAGGACACATAGAAGTTTTGTAGGAAGCTCTGTCGGTAGAATCTGTCCATCTAGATAGGTGGAAGAGACGAAAGGAAAAAAAAAACTTTTGGAAATAATCAAAATCAAATTTTTCTTCTTCTGCTTTTTCTGCCTTTAGCGCTAAAATTTAATGAAGAAAATAATGCAAGTAATTGTTCAGGTGTACAAATGTCACGACTTTCTGGTCATGTTATCCTACAGTGTCGATGTTTGCTTTGCCTAACGTTGTCTGGTGTCTTTTGTCAGATGTCACAAAGTAGTTGCACAACTAGAAGTACAGATTCTATGATCTAAAGTTCTTAACAATCATATCATTTTGAAAATCGCCAAAAGCAAAAAAAATCGTAATGATTTAGCATCGAAAACAAAAGCCATTAAAAATACTTCATTCCACAACAATTAAGCAGAACAATGCAGTATTTAAGAGATTCACGTTGAATAAATAATTCAGCTCTGTTTCGGGTAATGAGTATCTTGACTATAACTCTTTAACATCGAGATCCCAAATAAGATCGATGAGTCAAAAGAAAACCATAGCAGCAAAGGCAGCTTTAGCGACCAAGTACAGCTTCAAAGAGATTACTAAACAAAGGCGCATTATTTAGTAATGAAGTGTTTTTCTGTCGAGAGTATAGAGGCTGCATTTCTAGACGATTGTTTTTCTGTCGAGAGTATAGAGGCTGCATTTCTAGACGATTGTTTTTCTATCGAGAGTATAGAGGCTGCATTTCTAGACGATTGTTTTTCTGTCGAGAGTATAGAAGCTGCATTTCTAGACGAGTGTTTTTCTATCGAGAGTATAGAGGCTACATTTCTAGACGATTGTTTTTCTGCCGGGGTATAGAAGCTGCATTTCTAGACGATTGTTCTTCTGTCGAGAGTATAGAAGCTGCATTTCTAGACGAGTGTTTTTCTGTCGAGAGTATAGAGGCTACATTTCTGGACGATTGTTTTTTTCTGTCGACAGTATAGAAGCTGCATTTCTAGACGATTGTTTTTCTGCCGGGGTATAGAAGCTGCATTTCTAGACGATTGTTTTTCTGTCGAGAGTATAGAGGCTACATTTCTGGACGATTGTTTTTTTCTGTCGAAAGTATAGAGGCTGCATTTCTAGACTATTGTTTTTCTGCCGGGGTATAGAAGCTGCATTTCTAGACGATTGTTTTTCTATCGAGAGTATAGAAGCTGCATTTCTAGACGATTGTTTTTTCCGTCGAGAGTATAGCGGCTGCATTTCTAGACGATTGTTTTTTTCTGTCGAGAGTATAGAAGCTTCATTTCTAGACGATGCTCTGGACACTGGTCGATATAAACTGGAATAAATTTGTTTATTGAAGCTCAGAGTTGCTAGGTTGCCTTTCCGAATCTTCTCTTACTGTCAACCCTTACCTCTCTCTCTCTCTCTCTCTCTCTCGATCTTCTAACCACAAACCTTAGTCCTTTTTTTCCTTTTGCCTCTTTATTTTTTTTACCTCCTCATTTCTGAAGATTCGCATAATATCCTTGTCTGAGTGCCTGTTATCTATCTGCCTATCCCTTTATCTCACCCTCTCCCTCTATTGCTCTATCTATCTGTCTGCTTCTATCTCTGTCTGTCTGCCTCTGTATCTGTCTGTCTATCTCTGTATCTATATGTCTGTCTGTCTGTCTGCCTGCCTCTGTATCTGTCTGTCTGTCTCGGTCTCTGTCTGTCTGCCTCTGTATCTGTCTGTCTATCTCTGTATCTGTCTGTCTATATTTGTATCTGTCTGTCTGTCTGTCTGCCTCTGTATCTGTCTGTTTGTCTTCTCTATATCTCTCTCTGTCTTTCTGTCTCTCTCACTCTCTCCCTCGCTCTCTCTCTCTCTCTCTCTCTCTCTCTCTCTCTCTCTCTGCGTCTGTCTGTCTGTGTCTGTGTCTGGCTATGTCTCTTTGTGTGTCTCTCAGCTTCTACTTTTGTATCGGTCTCTGTCTTTTTCTACCCATTCTCTACATCTCTGTCTGCCTGTCTCCTTTTCTCCCTCCCTCTCTCTCTCTCTCTCTCTCTCTCTCTCTCTCTCTTTACTCCCCCCTCCCTCAGCCCGTTTTTCCACCCACGGGCACCACAAAGCACTACCAACAGAAAGATTTTCCTAACTATTCAGCGCTTGTCATGTGGTTGAACTCCATGTCACCACTCTTATCCTTTGCCTTAATGTGAGTAGACAATAACGCTGAGACCACGGACGTTAAGGTGACTTTATACATGTCACCTGGTTTTAACCGTCAGTAAATATCATGATGCCTCGTCTAAAACAGCAGCAACTGCTACGACAATTGTTTTTTCTCGATCCTTCTACTTACATCCTTACAGAACCCGTCCATGAGGAATCTGTACCTGTTACTACCAGGATCAGACAGCTCCAGGGTGTAGGTAAAGTCAGCCAGCCCGAACTTGTAAGACAAGATGGAGCCTGTGGCAAGAAAGATGGAGGGTCAGACTGTGGTGGGGGTTTACTTAAATCTATACGATTGCGAAAGTAAGTGAAAAATTTGCTGAGATTATCACGAAAATAGATTTGGATTTTGGTCTCAGATGAAAAATAAATAGGTCGATATCAGATCGATCCCATAATTCTCTTTGAAAGAGCGTGGACTTGGAGCGAAAGAATCTGTCAGAAATATAGTATAAACTACAAAATAAGTTTCTCTAGTAGCTTTGTTTTGGGGAAGCAACGATTTTGTCAAAGTTAAATAACATCGAAAACGAAAATTAAAAAGACTTTTTCTTCGAGACGTTGTCTTGATTAGCTGGTATTCTCTCGCATATATCATGGGCTGTCAAATGATAGTGCAAGCAAATTGAGTACATTTCATCTGAATAATTCATCATATGATATTTCTGAAAGGAGGAAAAAACACCACAGAAAAAAAAATGCAAAACTATGTCACAGTGTCATCTATATATTTAACTAAAAATACGTATTGAAAATAAGAAAAAAAGTCAATATCTATCTGGAAATAAAAAAAAAATATCTCTCGATTCTTGCAACATCCAGTTTTTGTCCACACTGTCTGATACTGTGTCACAAAATAAAATAATAAAATGGTGGATAAATATGAAGCGACGAAGTTTACTCGTTCGGGACGTTACCTTTAGGATTCAGATTTATTGAAATAATTGTGCTCAGAATTCCCTTTTCTTGAGCATCAGAGACTTCACAGTTTCGCTGCCAAGAAGTAAATATGAACTTTCCCCTTCTATACCGTCTCTCCTATGATTTTGTCCAGCAGAACTATGAAAGATAATTGTGGAACATTGGACGCATGTGAATTAAGGCGAAGTGAGTTAGTTCATGCCCACTTACCCACAACACTGCTTGAAGTCGAAGGTCCATTGGTAGTGGTGCTCGGGGTCAAGGTACTTGTAGGGGTCAAGGTCATGCTGCTGGTCATCACATCGATTGTTGAGGTCAAGGTCGGGGTACGAAGGGTCGTAGCGGTCACCATGGTTGAGGAGACTTTGATTGTGTACCTGGAAGATGGACAGTCACAAATTTTGGCGAGGAACATTTAGTTTTCGCGTCAAGTTCTTTAAAATTTATGCAGTAAATTGATAGAATATCATACTCTTGAACATCTAAAAAGTCATCGAAGTGCAAATTTTGGAGAGACAATTGTTGCGGCACAAGAGATGTACATTTTTTAAGCAGTTCAAGATACAAATTAAGTCGCTCGAAGTTTTACAGATCTATGTTTACACTGAAATATTTTGAGTGTCCCAAAAACAGCATAAACTGTTTACATTAGTTCCTCTCCCTCTTCTCTTCACCCTACCCAAATCGAACTGCTTTTATTTTTTTATTGAGATATTTACTAGAAAATGGAGGTTTAAATTAGGGTCAAAATACCTTAAAACAAGTTATTACATTGTAAACCAGATGACACGTGTTCTGGCATAAAAACAAGCCTCAGACTAGCCTCTGACCTGTCCATGATGAGCAAAAGATGACCGACGTCCAGCAGAATAAATCTCGGTACATAGACCTTTGGTGCCTTCCATTCCAGAAGATTCCTCACTTCCGTTATGAAGGTGTCGTGCATGCGTGTCTCAAACAGCAAGGTGAAGGTCACTCCCACGGGATCACGACTGCCGATTGGTCAGGAATGAAAATGGAAAATTAGCTTTAAGTTATGGAAAATCTACGTAGCTAAATATGAGCGCAGATTTCCGATGAAAGCCTGGCATGCTAGTTACAAAAATATAAATTAATATTTGAAATATCAGGCAAGGTGTGTCTTACTATGAGACTAACAAAATGGTTAATTGATTACCCCCATTTACTCACTCAGCACACGAATAAAGAGAGGATATTGTGTAACAGTGACTTTCCGAAGTATAAAATATCGACCTGCTTCAGACAGGATCTGAATTTCGCACCTTCTGATCCTAGAGTAGAGTGTCTAGCTTCAGACAGGATTTGAATTTCGCACCTTCTGATCCTAGAGTAGAGTGTCTAGCTTCAGACAGGATTTGAATTTCGCACCTTCTGATCCCAGAGTAGAGTGTCTAGCTTCAGACAGGATTTGAATTTCGCACCTTCTGATCCTAGAGTAGAGTGTCTAGCTTCAGACCAGGACGGCACAATAATATTGTATCAGGATTTCCCGCAAAGAAGTGCATCTCTACACACTTTCTTCATTCTTATGTATCATCTGTATGATCAGCGCTTGGAAAGATATTGCATTAAATTTACACAGTATAGAAATATTTGTTTCCAGTATTTGGAAACTATTCTGAATTTTGCTTTACCTTAGGATGAATCAAAACGACTTTCTAGAAAATTTTTATATTCACTGAGTGATGAATGACATTTTGATAAATTACATTTTCATTAAGATAAATATACTAATAACAAGCAACAAAATGCTGGGTTCCAGAACACAGCAACTCTGACTAGAACTTACGTGAAGGAAGTGACGTCACAGGCTCTGTAAATACTAATAAAAGGGCTGTCACGTGCCATATACCAGCGCCAAAGCTAAATAGAAAGTTGAATAGAAAAAAGTAAAAAATAAGGGAAGGTCTTCATATCAGGTTACTGTTCTTGACGAACAGGAAAAAGAACTCAGGAGAGAGAGAGATATATATATATATATATATATATATATATATATATATATATAGAGAGAGAGAGAGAGAGAGAGAGAGAGAGAGAGAGAGAGAGAGAGAGAGAGAGAGAGAGAGAGAGAGAGAGAGAGAGAGACAAAGAGAGAGGAAATAGAGAGAGAGACAAAGAGAGAGGAACTAGAGAGAGAGAAAGAGAGAGAAAGAGAAAGAGAGAGAGAGGGAAAGAGAGAGAGAGAGAGAGAGAGAGAGAGAGAGAGAGAGAGAGAGAGAGAGAGACAAAGAAAGAGGAAATAGAGAGAGAGAGAAAAAGAGAGAGAAAAAGAGAGAGAGAAAGAGAGAAACAGAGAAAGAGAGAGAAAGAGAGACACAGAGAGAGAGAGGGAAAAAAAGAGATAGAGAAAGAGAGGGAGAGAGAGAGAGAGAGAGAGAGAGAGAGAGAGAGAGAGAGAGAGAGAGAGAGAGAGAGAGAGAGAGAGAGAGAGAGAGAGAGAGAGAGAGAAAAAGAGAGAGAAAAAGAGAGAGAGAAAGAGAGAGAGAAAAGAGAAAGAGAGACACAGAGAAAGAGAGAGAAAGAGAGACACAGAGAGAGAGAGAGAGGGAAAAAAAGAGATAGAGAAAGAGAGGGAGAGAGAGAGAGAGAGAGAGAGAGAGAGAGAGAGAGAGAGAGAGAGAGAGAGAGAGAGAGAGAGAGAGAGAGAGAGAGAGAGAGAGAGAGAGAGAGAGAGAGAGATATGTATTGAGATTAGCCTCTATTGTCCGTAATATATCCCGAACCAACAATTTTTTCTCGACATGTTTTCCTGTTTACCTCCCCTCACAACCAGTAATCTTTTTTTTTTTTTATCACTATCACTATAGATTCCACCCAGTACCGTATGTCTAGACAGATGGTAATTATTCCACCCCAAGTCAAGTTCTTCTTATCTTCCAGCATTGTTCGTTCTTTCACTCACATCATCGCAGACAGCATCTCTGTGGCGGGTAAACTCTGGCGAGGTCGGGTACATCAGACTGCTTGTGTAGGTCAGGTTGTACACCTCGTAGTACAAGATAAGAAGGATTCCGTCTGGGAGAAATAAAACAACGCAACGCTTTTAAATAAGGAGAAATATTCTAGACGCCATTTCCGCCAAGCATATTTCGGATTACTGTTTTTAACATCAATTTTCTATGATTCAGCAGCATAAAAAAAATCAATATCAAACATCGATCTGACCGCTTGGCGGACAAATAAGATGAAAGACGTGAAAATATAATAAAGGGCAAGTGGAGTGGACTGAGATCGATCGTCCACCTCGATATGGCGCCCATCGCCTTGCCGAGGCGAGACCAGATACTGAGTCACAAAACCATCTTTAGGTCTAGCTCCGTCTGTTCCAGCCTTTATCGTTGTTAAACTCTGACTGGCTTCTTTGTTCCTCTATGATTCATCATCTCTCAAAAATAAGAATATTCCGAGTGTACAGAAATTGTTAAATTACTTAGAACTCGCGATATAAACTATTATGATGGAGGTAAAACTCGTTATTCGAAGTAAACTTAGCGACCGATGGAGCTGATAAAACCTGGCCCCTATTGGTCTGTTTGTTTAGAACCACACCGATATCGTCATTCTTTTCGTCCCCATCATACGAGTGTTTTTCATTACGTTTTATTTTGTTTCGGTTTTGTTGCATTTTTTTTTTCAATCCGAATAGATGAAACGAGTCGATACGTTGATCTATTGCAACAGATGCATCATACGCTATTCGACCCGTAATAAAACTATGGTTTACTCGTGGTTCTCAAAAGTTTAACGTCGTTTTAATTACTTGGTCTCACACGGGAAACATTCAACTCCACACACCCTTCATATAAAACCTGCAGCAGTTTCAACGCTTTAATATCCATTGCAATTATACTTATGTCTGCATGACCCTGTTTTCACAGCTCATTTTTTGTTTACCTAGTTGATCGATCATTTCCCCCTTGATGGGTTTTATTTAAAAACATTGTGTGTGTGTGTGTAGCTAATTATTTTAATAACTTGAGTGAAACTTCATAGCAGCTGGTTCAAACATATGAGCTATTATCTGCTAGTCCTTCTCTAACCATTTAAGATAGCCATTGTTAATAAGCAACGATAAAAATTGCGAAGAGCTATATATTATTTCATTGCTCTTATGGTCTCTTTGTTTTCGAAATTGACATTAATGGAAAGTCTATTGACATTTGAATGTCAAAAGTCCCCCCCCCCGCCAAAAAAAAAATTATGATAATTAAAAAAATATTTTCCTTTTTGTTCAGAATGTCATCAGCGGTGCGAGGGAGATAATCTTGATAGGTGATTGATCTTTAATTGACATAAGTGCTGGATTATTAAATAAGCTTTTAATTTGGAGAAGTAGAAATATCATATCAAATGTTACGACGCGGCCAAAGAAAAAAAAATATCAAATAAAATTCGAATTTATTAAAGCTTCACAGACTGGTGCACATTTTGACCAAAGGATTAAAAAAAATATAAAATATTTTTTGAAGCCGTTGTTAAAATTTGCCTTTCTCTTTTTTTTTTTTATTTATTTTTATTTGTTTTGTAATTTCTCTGAAAACAAAATAGTCGTGACATCGAGTTTGATAATTATCGCTTGTAAACAGAAAAAAGGATTTTTATAGCTTAGTTGTCACCTATGTAAATGGATAGTAGCAGTAGTAGTAGAAGTAGTAGTAGTAGTAGTAGTAGTAGTAGTAGTAGTAGTAGTAGTAGTAGTAGTAGTAGTAGTAGTAGTAGTAGTAGTAGTAGTAGTAGTAGTAGTAGTAGTAGTAGTAGTAGTAGTAGTAGTAGTAGTAGTAGTAGTAGTAGTAGTAGTAACAATGATATTGATGATGATGGAGACGTTGATGATGATGATGATGATATTAATAATAATAATAATAATAATAATAATAATAATAATAATAATAATAATAATAATAATAATAATAATAATAATAATAATAATAACTATAATAAATACAACAGGACAGTCAGTTTAAGAAGAAAGAAAAAAAACAAACTCTCTCCTTACTCGGTGTGACGATATAACTCGAGGACGGACTGATGGTGGTGGAATCTGTTAACGATGTTGTCATCACTGTGGTGGTAGGTCCTGGTGTAGAGGGGAACACCGTGATGTTGGTGGGGTACACGGAGGGAGGGGGGTCCACCCCTGGCCGCTTCTCTGGCAGGACCAGAAGATCCCCCACGCGGTAGGTGAGATAGACCAGGTAGTAAACGGGAGGGGCGAAACGGCGGATGACCTTGGGCACTGACGTCACCACACCGTCACCCAAGTCTGTGCCGTAGAAGACCAGGTAGAAGTGGATCCGAACCGGATTGTCCCTGAAAACCGAATATCAAAATCGAGGACATTTCGACTGAGAATTGGCAAGATAATTATTGGTAAGATGAAATGTTCCCTCGTATAGGAATATAATAATAATAACATGATGCTTGGAAAGATATGCATTTTTTTTTTTAATTTAAGCAGTAAACTAAAGAAATTAGTGGAATGAATAAAAGAAAACAAAAAAATAAATGATTATTGGTACTGCTCAGTTATTCATTGACCAACGAAATAAATCGTGACGATTATATTTATTGAATAAGTTACGTTACTTTCTTTATAGATTGCCAATTTATACTCGTTCCTCGAACATATGTAACCGGCTTTTGTCAAGAGGGCAGAGCTAAAAAGAAAAAAAAGGGCGATAATCAACCATATTATTTTAGTTTTTTTTTTTTTACACAATGATACCTTCTGTATTAGTGATTGATCCTTAAAAAGACGATCAGAATGAAATCGATAGAAAGGTAAGAGTTACGCCTCTTGGTATTTTAATGCTTATAGATTCTTGTTTCAGACATTGTCTAAACCTTTTCCCACGATTTATAAATAGAAAAGTTACTATTGATTTGTCTGGCAATGTTAGACCCCAGAATGGTCGTCAACAGCCGGGACAACAACAACAACAACAACAACAACAACAATTAGACCTCAATAAATGGAGCTCAGGCGATGAAGCAAAATTCAATGGTGGAGACCTCTAACGGCCAATCATACGTTCAAATCAGCTTTTAGTGCAAATTGTATGATGAAACAGTTGGTCTACATCTCTTTGGGTTTAACATTCTTCATAAAAAAATCTTGGAATGCAAGTTGTGTTTGGGGAAACAACAGCTGTAAGATCTGTATGAGCTTTATTGAGCGTTTATTTAGGTCTCCTCGCAGATCTGGTCGACGGATTACCTGTCTGGATTTTAGAGGATTATGATAATCTGAGGTTGATATAATACTGGGAAACGTGTAGTGCTGTACTTTCCTAGTCTATTTATAGGTCCCTCTCAACGTTTTTTTAGAAGGCTACGAATACGCACAAAAAATGTATTGGTGACTTGCATTGTGTCAATTCAAAATTGCGAAATTATTTGAACCTATGCAGTAATAACGGTTAAAAATGTCTGTAAGTTGATTCTAATTTTAGAGAATTTGCTAAATAGACCAACCATTTTATCATATTTATTCAACAAATAATCTGACCAAAGTACAAGAAAGCATATGTTAAGAAAAAAAGTTTTCATACTTTGCTCTTGATTCTCGTGAAAAATTGTCTTATTTTTTAAATATCTAATTATTTATTTGTTAAAAATTTTGAATACAAATTGTATCTTTACTTACGAAAAGCTATCGACTCCACATTCGAAGAATCTTTGCGCAAACACACTTTGGGAGTAATATTTTTGCATCTGAATTTGTGGAGAAGAAAGAAAGAAATTGCAATAAAAAATGTTTTTTTTTCTATGATTCGTTGGGTCTTGAAAATAAAATTTAATTGTTATAATGAAAATTAGAACAAACAAACAGTTTATTGGTATTGCGTGTGCTGAGAGTGAGTTAGAGAGAGAGAGAGAGAGAGAGAGAGAGAGAGAGAGAGAGAGAGAGAGAGAGAGAGAGAGAGAGAGAGAGAGAGAGAGAGAGAGAGAGAGAGAGAGAGAGACAGAGAGGAGAGATAGAGACGGAGAGGGAGGGAGAGAAACAGACAGAAGGGATAGACAAAATGACGATAGCTAAGAATTAGATGGAGGGGAAAAAATAAACACAAAGTGAGAGAGAGAGAAAGAAAGAAAGAGAGAGAGAGAGAGAGAGAGAGAGAGAGAGAGAGAGAGAGAGAGAGAGAGAGAGAGAGAGAGAGAGAGAGAGAGGAAGAGAGAGACAGAGTTGATGATGTTTCAACTGATTTGATCTTATAATAATCTCTGTGAGAAAATGTTAGCTTTTTTTTTGTTTTTTTTTTCGACTTAGTTTGATACTAGAGAAAAAAAAATCCAAATCACTCACATCTCTACAAAACAACAGAGCATAATACTGGAAACGGGAAGTCCTTTGGTCTGAGAGGTCAGGGGTAAAGGTCAAGTTCATGACCCTCAGATTGGTGCGCAGTTCAGTAGCGTTGGCTGTTTTAGAGAGAAGGCGAAGTTGCGAACGGATCGTTCAGTAATTACATTATTTCAGGTTATTTCTTTCATAAATAATGGTCTTTATTAAGTTAGTATATACATTTTAAGTGTTTTTCTTATCTCTTCACGACAGAAGAATGGCAAAGGTATAATGATTCTAAGTGTATTGCACATTTTTATATTTAATATAAAGATATTATAATATAAAGAAAGAGAGTGAGAGAAAAAAATGGAGAGAATGAAAGAGGGAACCAAAGATATGGGAGAAAGACATAGATATACAAGCTTATAAAAACAAAAAATCGAAAGATACAGAAGAGAAGGAAAATACACGAAAATGAACGATATAAATACAGATAGAAATGAACAAAAAAGATAGAAGGAGAAATACTAAGAGTATCAGAAGAGAGAGATATAGATAAAGAATTACAGAACAGTGAGAGAGATAAAGAGAAATAGAGAGATATAGAGAAAAGTAGAAAGAGAGAGATATAAAGAGTAGTAGAAAGCGAGAGATCTAGAGAGAAGTAGAAAGAGATAGATCTAGAGAGAAGTAGAAAGAGATAGATCTAGAGAGAAGTAGAAAGAGAAAGATCTAGAGAGAAGTAGAAAGAGAGAGATCTAGAGAGAAGTAGAAAGAGAGAGCTAGAGAGAATTAGAAAGAGAGAGCTAGATATAAGTGGAAAGAGAGAGCTAGAGAGAAGTAGAAAGAGAGAGATTTAGAGCTAGAGAGAAGTAGAAAGAGAGAGATTTAGAGAGAAGTAGAAAGAGAGAGATCTAGAGAGAAGGGGAAGGAGAGAGCTAGAGAGAAGTAGAAAGAAAGAGAGATCTAGAAAGAAGTAAAAATAGAGAAAGAAAGATGCAGAAACAAGACTGGAGACTTACAGACAGATGCCTCAAAACAAGATGGCGAGCTAGATAATATACTTTATTTGAAGAGTTTAAACAGTTTCATTTTCTTTCTTTTGGTTTTTTTTCTTCTTGAGTAAACTAATGGGCTGCAAGAAATATGTACTTTCTGAGCATTATTCCGTCCCAACTTTGCTTATAACTTGATTGAAATCTAACACTGTAGCCCTAATTATGCAACTGTCTGTTCGCATTAGTGACTAGGCCTGTTACTTAGATATAGACCACACCTAATACTGACCAATGACATTCCCCAGTATGAGGTAAATTGATCCAACCAGGTACAGCTCTTTCCTCTCGTAGTAATAGCCCGGCGCGTGACGTCTGATGACGTACTCCACACTGGTGCCCATGCCAGACCACGGTCCGCCCACATAACCCACGCTCACGACTATGGACGTGGGGTTACGTCTGGGATAGGTGGACCAAAAGGAAAATAATAATAATAAAAAAAATTGGCCCTTAAGGTCAGATAATAAAGGAAGGTACTTGCAGAACGTCATGATAGAAACTATCTAGTTTCGAGGCAAAAGAGGTGGAAAATATGGCATGTCTTGATGGTCTGCACTAAGAAATACAGACAATTGGTTTTGCTTGCAATTTTCTTTAATATCGGAGATGAGTTAAGTCTGTACTTCTCTTAATATATTTTAAGATATTTCTAGAGGGTTATTATAGCGCTTTGGACTCCCGCAAAAAAGTGCGTAAACATGCACTATTTTAAGGAAATTTGTTAATGCCTATGGTGATAGTGAATCTTTTTGAAGTTTTCTACAAAAATAAGCTAACTATACTTATATGAGATGTTCTTATTCGATTTTGACTAGCCCAAAGTTAACCGGATTTTAAAATATGGTATCGATTTATAGTAAACACATACGCTTTTTTGTGCTGGCAATATTCTTTAATATCGGAACTGACTTATGATTTAGAAGGATTTTTACAAAAAAATTAACTAACTATACTTATATGAGATATATTTATTCGAGTTTGACAGGCCTCGGTGAAATGGGATTTTCGACTTCATATAACAAAACAATAATTATGAAACATCGAAACATCTTACCTGAAGGCCAAGACTCGACAGTTGTGGAATCGATACCCATAGATACTGTTACCGAATAAGCGCTCCAACTATCGATAGAAGAGGTTAGTTTTTTTAAATCAAGCTGTTTCGATAATTTAAGCTCCGCATTTACGAATGACTGATGCAAAGCAAAAGCAGATTTTACTTAAAGAAGTGTACGGAGCAATTCAAATTGCAGAACTTTGGAATCCTAAAATTTAGGGAAAAAAGCAAAACAGAATTAAAAAGAAAAGAGTAAGTTGGAACAAATAATATGACAGCACAGTACAGCAATAATAATATGTCTCGCATATAAACAGGTTACAACAGTAAAATCTTTCAATGTTTTGACATTATATCCTTTAATTTTCTAAAATCTTTAAACAAAATGACCGCTTAAATTGGACTTGAATTTAACCCAAAGGTCACTAGATGTCTCTCACTTAATTCAGTGTTTCTGTACTTACATCTTGGCAGAATTCATCTGTAATGATTTGAAACTGTCTAGAGTTCGGATCCAGGAGGGCAGGGGTCAACGTCTGATTCCAGGTCTCGAATACAACATAAATGTAGGTCAAATCCGCTGAGAATAGAAACACTCATTATGTGTTGTGGAAATACCCGATTTATCTATAGAATTTTATATTGACCCAAAAAAGAGAGAGAGAGAGAGAGAGAGAGAGAGAGAGAGAGAGAGAGAGAGAGAGAGAGACAGACAGACAGACAGACAGACAGACAGAGACAGAGACAGAGACAGAGACAGACTGACAGAAAGAGAAAGAGAGAGAGAGAGAGAGAGAGAGAGAGAGAGAGAGAGAGAGAGAGAGAGAGAGAGAGAGAGAGAGAGAGAGAGAGAGAGAGAGAGAGAGAGAGAGATTTAAAGCTATCCTCATTACGATTTTTTAAAATCTCAGTTTAAATTTCTTCATTTCATCTGAGAGATCTGCCAGGTATTAGTTGAAATTCTTTCATTTTAATTCTTGTAACGTGCGCATTTATTAAAAAAAATTAAATAAATAAAAACAAAACAAAAATGAAATACAATATCGAGACATTTCGAGTATTAAGGCATCAAAGTCGAACAGGCTGATTTGGCTGCAAAGCTTTCACAACATTAAATATTCTAACCTTAAGACTTTTCTAGTTGCATACGGGGTACTACGCAAAGTGAAAAAAAAAAATTCCAACAAAGTTGACCCCTAGCTCAGAAACTTTCCGGTTGATGTGCGAGAAACTTACGCATCGTTGTCGTCGGTGTGGTAGTCACTGTCGTCGATGTTGTGGGTGTAGTTCGGGTCACGTTGATTGGGATGAGGGTGAAGTCAATCCTATACGGAGTCACTATTAAAGTGCCGACCAATTTCACAGTCTGGTTGAGAAATAACGGAAAACAGAAAAGCACAGTTGTTGGTTTTTTTCCAAAGGCTTATGTGATACCCTTAATGGCATTCAAGGGCGGAAAAAGTTTTTTTCTGCATAAATATTTAATTTATGTTCTCTTGTGTAAAATCGAGTGGGATATCTAAAAATAAGATTAATAAGAGCAAAAGAGCGAACCATCATGAAATATTGTTATACAAGGCTAATCTAGCGGTAAAGCTGGTGAAATTATGACTAGTAGTTCTTGGTTTCTGAATGGCACCAATAATGGCAATATTTTTATCCGGATAATTATTCAATTTAAGTCCTCTTGTATGGTATCAAGTAGTAAATCTTGATACATGATTAATTATGGCAAAAAAAGCAAATTTATAATGAAACATTGTTAAGCTCAAATCTTACTCGCATTTGCCTATTTTTATCCCTTTAAAAATGTCAGCTCTATCTCGCCATGCATATACATTTAAGGTGATCGATAGTGTCTCAGTTATTCTGTCTAAACTTAAGGTATATTTCCGCATCATATATCGCATCCTCACCTTTACAGACCTGATTACATGTAAATACCTACCACTTAGCTGTAACATCCTGCGACAAAACATGTAAATACCCGTGACCTACCTCCTAATACAATCATCTACCTTTATATACCCTCAATCTATCTATAAATACTTGCGACCTACCTGTAACTACCTTCCACCTACCTGTACATACCTGAGACCTACCTGTAACTACCTTCCACCTACCTATGCATACCTGCGACCTACCTGTAACTACCTTCCACCTACCTGTAACTACCTGCAACATACCTGTAACTACCTGGGACCTATCTGTAAACTCTTGCAACCTACCTGTAACTGCCTGCGACATACCTGTAACTCCCTCGACCTACCTGTAACTACATGCGTCCTACCTGTTAACTCCTGCGACCTACCTGCGACCTACCAGTAACTACCTGCGGCCTACCTGTAAGTACATGCGACGTACCTGTAAGTACATGCGACCTACCTGTAAGTACCTGCTACCTACCTGTAAGTACCTGCGACATACCTGTAACTCCCTCGACCTACCTGTAACTACCTGCGACCTACCTGCTGCTGTATAGTGGCTACAGTCGCTCCCTCAATAAGGACGTATACCACTTTTTTCTGGAGCTGGCGCCACTCACGGCCTAAGAACTGGACATGGAAAGTAATCCTGTCTGGTCCAGGGCTGTAGGGGAGAAGACATATGGTTAGGTTATTTTTAGATGCAAGGTTAAAATATGGAATAACATTAAGGAATAGAGCTTAGCACATTCTTCTTTTGTTACGTCATAAAGCGTGTTTCGGCCAACAACTTAATATGAGTGTGAAAACGAATGTAGGGCCTCTAGAGAAATTTCGCTACATTGAGAAATGTTTGCCTTCTGTTCAAATCTTAAAGTTATTTACTGAAATCAGTTTTTAAGAGGGCAGATATGTGAGAAATGCGCAACTGTTTTTGTAGAACAGGATTAGACCCAGGCCAACTAAATTGCATATAAGGTGGGAAATTAGGAGTGTTTAATAATACGGTACATCAAATTGCCCTAATTGATTCAAAACTGACACCTTCTCTCCCAATGACCCAAGCTTCCAAACTGCCAAAGAAACTAATTTAAAACGGGATAATTATTGTTGTGGCTGCGCTTCTAAAATTTGTTTACAAAATAAATACCTGCAGTCTGTTGGTTCTTTCCATCTTATCTGGCTAAAATCTTTATTTAAAAAAAAACGCAAAAACAATAATACCCGTTTGTTGAGTAACTTTTTTAACATTTCTTTCTATTTACCTAAATACAAGAAATTCTAAACAATGAAGTTTAAATTGACAAAACAATGGAAGAAAAAGTGTGAAAACTCGCAAAATGCAGACAAGTTTTACCATTCCCCTGAGAGGATATGCCAGATTGAAAGATTGTATCTTGTTCACCTGAAATCCGTAACGTAACAAGAGTAGTATCTGTCTGCGAATGGACTGTGTAACTTGTTTGTTAAGATACGCCTCACCTGTGGAGGACATACACAGTAAATATTACAATAAGATACCATCTCCCCTTTAGTTTGAAAAGTATGTATATTCTCAAGTTCTTATTTAAAATAAGGAGGTATGCTCGTATATAAAACTTTTTAACAATAAGAAAAAGGTTTGTATATTTGTGGATTTGAATATAGATAATATTATAATTCTACTTAACTTGTGTTTTAAATTGTTCTCATTTGCATCTATTAGTTTGTTTCAATATGTCACACGATTGGAGATAATATGGACTTAAAAAGAGACAAAAAGATTATAAAAAAGCGTATTACTACAGGAAAAATATACCGATGGGAGTAAAAAGTCAGACATACCAAGGGAAATTGAGCAAGACATAATATTCACGAGTATTGAAGAAACCAACACTTAGTCCAGGCCTGCAGTTATAAATCAATGCTTCCAAAAGTTTCGGTGTATCTTAGTTCATGCTGAAATGCACTGGATTACGATGCTCGGGAAGTATTTTACGATTATTTTGCTATTATTTTTACGACCCTACAGCAAATTTGCTAAAATTTCTCACGTCTGCGCAGAAGGGTGTCGCTATCCGGCGGAAGTCTGGCGAGTTCCGGTTCTCCAGTGTGTAAGTGTAGTTTAGGTTGAACACCGGAATGTTCAGTCTCGCCTCCACTCCGTCTAGAATTGGAACAACCCGCAGATATGGACATGAAAAGAAGAAGAGACAGAAGAATGATGCAATATAAAGATGAAACTGTTACCTAAAATAATGTCGTTACCACTATAGATCCCCCTTCCCCCTCAGCAAATCTGATTATGTGCC
>JAWDGP010002011.1:92500-100000 GCA_033675545.1 Elysia crispata
TTATATCATTTAAAAAAAAAAAAAATATATATATATATATACACACACATATATATGCTATTTTTTAATATATATGTAATTAAATATATATATATACATATATATATTTATATAATTATATATGTATATATTTCTTTCTTTCTTTCTTTTTCAATAAGTTACTTCTCACTCTTTATTTTTTGTTTGTTTTATTTCCGACTAAGCAGGAACAACCAGGGTTTACAATAAGAAGTGAAGAGTGATGGTTCTGTGAACTTGTTTCTGTTTTACCTGACCTGCCAGGTGAGCTGGCTTTTAAACAGGATAACATGGGAAAACTAATTTTACACAGGTTGCTCAGTTCAGTTTAAAGCAAACAGTTATTACTAGGTTTCCTTTTCACTTCTTTATTTTTTTTTTAATTGGTTTTCCGCCTGCCTTTCCTTTTTTTTTTTTTTTTTTTTTTTTTTAGATTTCTTACATTATTTCAGCCACGATAAATGATTGTTAGCAGAAATCATAAAATAAAATGAAAAAAAAAAAAAGGAAAAAATTCTGCCGACCACTGCTGCCGCACATTTCAATATCACTTCAACTTCTGCCCATACTATCACCACCACCACCACCACCACCACCACCATCACCATCACTATCACCACTACTACAACTACTCCTACTCCTACTCTTACTACAACTGCTACTACTACTACTACTACTACTACTACTACTACTACTATTACTTCGACTACTACTACTACTACTTCGACTACTACTACTACTACTACTACTACTACTACTACTACTACTACTACTACTACTACTACTTCGACTACTTCAACTACTACTACTACTACTACTACTACTACTACTACTACTACTACTACTACTACTACTACTACTACTACAACTGCTGCTACTGCTACTACTACTACTTCGACTACTACTGCTACTGCTACTACTACTACTACTACTACTACTACTACTACTACTACTACTACTACTACTACTACTACTACTACTACTACTACTACTACTACTACTACTACTACTACTACTACTACTACTACAACAGCTACTGCTACTACTACTACTACTGCTACTACTACTATTACTACTACTACTACTTCAACTACTACTACTACTACTACTACTACTACTACTACTACTACTTTGACTACTACTACTACTACTACTACTACTACTACTACTACTACTACTACTACTACTACTACTACTACTACTACTACTACTACTACTACTACTACTACTACTGCTACTACTACTACTGCTACTACTACTACTACTACTACCACTACTCCTACTACTCCCTATACTACTACTAATCCTACTACTACTACTTCAACTATTACTATAAATGCTACTACTAATGCTACTGCTACTGCTACTACTACTACTACTACTACTACTACTACTACTACTACTACTACTACTACTACTACTACTACCATCACTATTTTAACTATTGTTGCTCACACCTCTTCACAGACTGGGACTGCAACACGCAGGAAGTCGTAGGAGCTCGAGTTGGACATGCCTGTTGTGAAGGTCTCGTTAAGAATTCGCAAATCGGCGTCAACCTCAACAGCTCTGGAACTGTTCCTGGCCCCCACATTGCCTGGACGGCATGAGCGGTGAGCGTGAGTGTATTTTTTTGTGTGTGGAGAGGGGGTAAATTGGGAGGAGTCGGGGCAGAGATGAGGTAATGAGTGAATTTTTTTTTAAAGTAAAGTTATGTAATATAATAAAGTTATGACAAATATTTTAGGTAAGAAACAAAATAAAAAGACGTAGAGGAAAATGAGAGCCGGAATAAAGATTGAACGATTGAACGAGATTGAGAGCGTGTGGCGAGGAAAATTGGCTTTTTATCCTCAGATTAATTGAATGAAGATCTTATTAAGCTTTATCCAAACAGTTTGATTCATAACATCTTTTTTATATGAAGGTATAATTACAACTCTAAAAGATAACTAAACTAAAGAGAGATTAAAGAATTTACAAGAAAAGTTAGGAGTTTAAGCAAAAAATTTGTTTGTAAAATATTAAGACTTATTTCTAAATTAAAGTTTGAACAATAACAAAAAAAAATTTCAAACAATTTAGATAAAAATTGTTATATATATATATATATATATATATATATATATATATATAAGTATATACATTCAAAATATTTCAAGATAAATCAAAATTATCAAATGATTATCAATGCGAAATAATGAAACAATCGAGTATGACATATGAAAGCATCATCTAAATCAAACTACATGAATCTAACAGTCAAACTACTCACCTTCTTTATTCGATCGATCTGTATTTGATGTAGGAAAAAAAAACAAAGTTTAGTGCTACACAAACTGTTGGTAGTAAATTATTTTTAATTAATTACAAAAAAAAAAAAAACAACAAAAAAAAAAAAAAAAAAAAAACCAGCCCCATGAATATTGGTGTTGGTAAACTTGTCAATGGGAAAAACGTTTTAACCATAAAATCCTTAGGAAAAAAAAAAAAAAAAGAAAGAACGAATAGCGTTGCTACAGAATCCATATGTAAAATGTTTAGAAAAAGGAAAAAAAAGAAAGAAAAGAAAAGGAAAAGGACAAAGTTAGTGAATGCAATCTTCCTTCATTCTCATCCTTATAAAAGTGCTCGAAATGTCTCTTTCTTGTTTTCAAATCTTGTTTTGAGGAGGGAGAGACGGGAGAGGGATTTCTGTTCGAAGTGTGGAAATATTTTTAAAATATGATCTCTAACAAGTATGTGAAGAGAAAAGTAACATTTTTGACGTTTAATGGCTAGAATGGTTTCAGAAATTAACCTTTGGTAGTGAGTGAAGAGCGATTGAAAAAAAAAAAAGCTAGGCAGTGAGACAGGAAGAGAGAAAGGCAAGAGAAAAAGCGAGAAATAGAGATTAAAGGATGAAATCTATACAACATACCACCCTCCTTACAGGACTGCAATTGTAGTGATAATTCTTACAGGAAATATTTAAAATCGCTGCCTCTCAAACGCCAAAAAAAAAAAAAAATGAATATTAATAATTAAAAATACGAAGCTGTCAAATCTAAAGAATGATCTTTTGTCTACATGTATAAAGAGTTTCCATCTATAAGACCTAAGTCATAACAACCAATTAAAGGCCTCCGTCTCAAAAGTTTTGATCAATGAAAACGCACCTCTCATAAGCAGGAAGTAAGTGAGCCAACCAATGAGCGCCGCTAAAAGAAAGGCTAAAATTAGTAGGATGCAAAACAGGGCAAGCAGTCTGGACCGCTTTCTCTCTTGCCGTGCGGAAGATGTCGTTCGTCTGCTGCCAATACTAGACGTGTCGGAAGACCGGCTCCTGGGAAATTACCGTGATAATAATAATAATAATAATAATAATAATAATAATAATAATAATAATAATAATAATAATAACAATGATAATAACAATAATAATAATAATAATAATAATAATAATAATAATAATAATAATAATAATAATAATAATAATAATAATAATGATAATAATAACAATGATAATAATAACAGTGATGATGATAATAATGATAATAATAATAATAATAATAATAATAATAATAATAATAATAATAATAATAATAATAATAATAATAATAATAATAATAATATTAATGATGGTAACGTGCTATAACAATGTGAACTGTATGTCTCAAAATCAATATACGGTAATTTCAAAATAAAATCTAGAGGAGACAGACGGCTGGGTTACTTATGAGTAAGAATTATACAAGCTACAATGTTAGGTAGTCCTCATCAGTGGGTTGAATAAGGCTTTAAATAAAAATAACCGAAAATGTATGAAATTGGAGGACTAGAACATGAACGAAATATAATTAAATTTGTGGGATTACAAGAAATTTAGACAGGAAATATCAATATTCTGAGAATGAAAATTTTTTCAAACGTAACGTGCTTGGGCCAACTTCAAAAATAGCCATAATGAGGCCTTCTCAGGGATAAAGTCAAACCTGTAAAGCACGGCGGGGTATGCTGCTCCATATACATACTCCCCGTGGGCGCCTCGACCTTCTGATTTACATCGCCTCCTTCTGGCCTTTTCATCGGTTACTGAATTGCTCTGGATCTTAAAAAAAAAAAAATAATAAAACAACAGCCTTCTATTATGTGTTTAATGTTACAATATTTGCTTTTGAATCAGTGCAAACCTTCTGTTCAATTGGTCAATTCCTTACTCAAGACTCAGTACAGTGGCTATTGTATATATACATCTTTTGCAGAGACTATGGACGCAAAATAATTATCTAAAAATGAACGGGATTTCCCCATTACTGGTCGTTATGTTTGTTTGTGCATTCTGCGTCACCGCATTAAATTCTTTATCACAGTTTATGTCATTTTTTTTAAATGTAGCTAGATCTAGATCTTTTTTGAAGACGATGTATCCAAAGGCTATTCAATCATATTGGATTTTTTAAGGTCAATATCCTAAATTCACGTGGTAATTATTTTGGGATATCACTTTGCTGTTTTTTTTAGCAGTATTAAAAGTAAGCCTGCTTTCACATAGATTCTATAGAATCGGTTTATTTCATATTTAGAGGTGGTTATCATTCGCTTTAAAAAAAAACAACACTTTTTAAGGAAGGATATTTCCAATATACGTACAGAGCTCGCGCGGTGCATTTTGCGCCCGCTGAAGCCACTGCTGTGTTAAATAGTGTGTTAGAGATGTAGCTGTGTGTCGGCTTTTCTGTACCGTAGAAATCCAAAGCCAAGCTTTGAAAAGAATAGCTCTTAAGAGCAACTCTAACAAATAAACAAATAAAACGAGGGTTGAGCGATTTCTTTGTAAAATAAAAATAATTGAAAACCAGAACTAGCATTAAAGCGAAACAAAATCGGTTATTTTAATGCAAAACAAACGAATCTTTACAAGTTTACGTCCCTGCCGCAGCTCCTTTTTTACGTCAATTTTGAAAAAACCGTCTCAACAGGCCTTTATACCTGCTTTTTCGTGCTATCTCAATAGCGATTTTCTGAATACTGAATGCATTCAAAATTGCTTGTGCATGTGTGTGTATGCGTGTGTGACCTTCAAGATCCCGCCTTGGGGAAGGGCAGTGTTCATTACGAACTTTGGTCCTAGGTTCTCCCCGAACTTCGTTGTGAAGCGCATCCTGTCCCGCTGTGTTGAGTATTGGAAATTAGAGCTGGCAAGACTAGAGGGTTAGAGAGCATTACTTCTATGGTTGGATCTCAATTTATATGTATATAAATCTCTCTCTCTCTCTCTCTCTCTCTCTCTCTCTCTCTCTCTATATATATATATATATATATATATATATACACTGCCGCACTTTCTTAATCATGTATCACAAACAATTTCTATATCACTTCAACTTCTGTTAATATCACCACCACCAAAGTTGATGATAAGTTTGCAGTACATCAGATAATCTTTGAAAAATAAAAAAAACAACTCCCGCAAACAAAAAACCAAAAATCTTCTACACTAATCTTATCTATCTATGAAAATATTCGTACATTTCCCCCCTCATCCCTAGACATTGTCTATAACAAAATAAAACTGGTAATCTTGTGCGACAGCCAACATGCGGCACATTGTATTGGCTTCATTGAACAGCTCAGTAAATTTGCTGCACGCGACAGCCAACATGCGGCACATTGTATTGGCTTCATTGAACAGCTCAGTAAATTTGCTGCACGCAGATTGGAACCAATATTGCTCTCTTTCCCGCGCCGATTGATGGCGGCGCATTCTTTTTGTCCGCTCCAAATTAAACGTAGAAACGCACGTTAAAACTTGCACGATAAATATTCCTATTTGTTTGTGTGTTTAGTCTCTAACTTGTGCAATCTTGTCTGCGATTCTCTTACAACACTCTCGACACCCGGAAAAAAACTCACCTTGTGTTTCCCAAGGTTCTGTTTTTGCTTGTGGCCTCGTGTTGTCGTGTTGGTCAAACTGCTGGCAATACTACGGTTCCAGTCCTCTGGGCGAGAGGTGTGGACCGTGTTACGGTCAAGGGCCTTCAGCCAATGCGGCCGCCTGTCCTCTTCCTCTTCGGCCAATGTCCGAGCCATGGTCATTTAGTTTTGTTTGCACAAAGTTCGATTTGCGTTTATCACGGAAGTTTTTCGATTTAGGTTTCCAGTCTAGTTTTTGTGTGCCACTTTTTGTAGATTCATAATGTTTCTAAAATTATCTTAAGTTCGCTTTAACAAAATACTGATTTTTGGAAGGTAATTGCTTAAGATATGGATTTACAAAAGAAGAATCTATATTTTTATTGAACAATACATATGTGGCACGAATTATATGTAGTCTTGGTGCCAACAAAAATTGAATTACCTTTTTGATATACGAAATGGGTGTTACTTAACTGATGCAGCATGCGTCCTCACCTATAAGATAATCATCTGAGATCTACCCCCGACTACATTTGACGCGATAAATCAATAACGGTCTTCATCGCGCCCAAAAGATTACGTAAAGTTACAAGTTTGCAGTAAATTTAATCCGAACAGTCCATGTTTCCTTCAGAGGTAGATTTTGTCACATGATTTATCCGTCACTGACTACATGTTTAACAAGGAAATGTATTATTTTCTATATTTGCCAAATCTAATTTAAGATCTTTTTCAAAACATGAGAAGACTTACGATTCTTACAAAAAGTGCATAATGGTGCACTGCTTTCCGGGATTTCATAGCTGCATATTTATTTAAACCTGCCTGATAATGAACTTTAAAGAATATCAGTCTATAAATAGGTTTGGATTTCACATAATAACCAATTATTCTTATTATTACAAAAATAAATGTGACCTAATATTGCAAAAACCCAAATCTATTTATAGATCCTTTTAAATATGCATTATCATGTAGGTTAAAATAAATGCGCAACATCAGTTCAAACATGAAGTCCCCAAGGCAGTGCACCTTCAGGCACTTTTTTGCGGGAAATTCGTAGCTTTCTAAGAAAGGAAACTGATCAATTCTGTACTCTTCCAATCTATTTTTAGATCATTTTAAACGTGTGTTGGAAAGCAGCGAATTTTTTAATTAAGTGTATAAAAGTGCACTGCCTTGCGGGAATTCTTAGCCACACAGTTATTTAAACCTACATGATATTCAATATTTGAAAAGACCTGTAAATAGATTTGGATTTTACAAATGTAGTGAACTGTTCCTATTCACATTTAACAGATATCAAAATAGATTAGGAAAGTATAGAATAAGTTGATTTCCCATACATAATTTAAGTCCATCTCAGAACAACTTCGACAAAATGGAAATAAGCAAATTTAGTTCGATTACCGACATAAATACCAACAATGCACTGTCCATGTAGATCTCAGAAACCGCACTAAATCCACGAGAATTTCGATCCACCTAGTACAGATTTCAACTCTTTATACTGAGAGTAAAGGGCGAGAGAAATTGTTCTTGGTATCCGAATACAAAGTTTAAAATTTTCACTGTCCTAATGAA
>JAWDGP010002011.1:105000-122500 GCA_033675545.1 Elysia crispata
CAGACAGATAGATAGATAGATAGATAGATAGATAGATAGATAGATAGAGAGAGAGAGAAAAACAGACAGACAGACAGACCGACAGACAGAGCCAGAGATAGAGAAAATAAAAGCAAATTAGATGTAGGCAGTAATTTATAAAAATCGCTAAAAGCAGTCTGTTATAGCCAACGCCAAGAAAAACAACAAAAATATCAGCAACAACTGCAAAAATGACTGCAATAGCGACAAAACAGAATTTACAAAAAAAAAAAACAAAAAAAAAACAAAACAAAAAACAAAACAGAAGGAAACATAAACCATTCAAATGAATTGAGTGCTTCATATCTTAATAAAAATCAAACAATACAAAAAACGCAACATAAAAAAACAACCACGGTCATAGCGACTTTTATGTTTGCCCAAGCAAAGCAAAATTGATGCAAGATTGGAGCATTCAATGAAAAGAGAAACACGAAAATGCAATATTAACTTGAAAGTCAGTTGTGATTTTTTTTTCTTTTACGGAAAAGACGATAAAAATACTCGACAAAAGACATTCAGATTTATAAGCATTTTATTCATATTATATTGAAATGAAAAATTATCATTATTTGAGCTAAGTGAAAAGTAAAAGTAAAAGTAGGAATCCACGGATCCTTTCCTTTCTTTGTTTCCGAGTCTTATCAGCTCTACCTTATGGTATGAGAAACCTGAGGTAATTATTTTTATTATAATCTTGTTGAGGTACGTCGGATTAATTCGTTTAATTTAACGCTATCTGATTCCATCAGTTACAGCAGTTTCCATAGGTATATCTGAAGAAAAATCCTTTCCCAAAGACTGGCCTTCTAATTATAAGAAATAACACTAAAAATCCGTTATCTAGGTATTGTTTTTAGTGGTGATACATAGTGGATAACTAGACAACAATATTTAGATTTGCCTTTATTTTGAGTTTAACGAAAGGAAAGATGGAAAGTTATTGTTAAAATAAATAAAATTAGGAGTCCTGAGGCAGAGACATAATATAAGACAACGTTAGAGAGGGGAGGTATAAGAGAGAGAAAGAGAGAGAGAGAGGTCTAAGGAAGAATGAGAGAGAGAACGAGAGAGAGAGAGAGTGAGAGAGAATGAGAGAGAGAATGAGGGAGAGAGAGGGAGAGAGAGAGGTCTAAGGAAGAATGAGAGAGAGAACGAGAGAGAGAGAGTGAGAGAGAGAGAGTATGAGGGAGAGAGAGGGAGAGAGAGAGGTCTAAGGAAGAATGAGAGAGAGAACGAGAGAGAGAGAGTGAGAGAGAGAATGAGAGAGAGAATGAGGGAGAGAGAGGGAGAGAGAGAGGTCTAAGGAAGAACGAGAGAGAGAACGAGAGAGAGAGTGAGAGAGAATGAGAGAGAGAGAGGGAGAGAGAGGTCTAAGGAAGAATGAGAGAGAAAATGAGAGAGAGAGAGGGAGAGAGAGAGGTCTAAGGAAGAATGAGAGAGAGAACGAGAGAGAGAGTGAGAGAGAATGAGAGAGAGAATGAGAGAGAGAGAGAGGGAGAGAGAATGAGAGAGAGGGAGAGAGAGAGAGAGAGAGAGAGAGAGAGAGAGAGAGAGAGAGAGAGAGAGAGAGAGAGAGAGAGAGAGAGAGAGAGAGAGAGAGAGAGAGAGAGAGAGATTTCGGAGTGTTTAGGGGTTCCTCCATTATGAACTGCGGTGGAAGGCTGTTGGAGTACCAAAACCCAAATTTCCGACCATTATTTTATGTAAGGTTTCTCTAGGAAAAGGTCGATTCAGCGAAGTAAACAAACCTTAGCATTAGAAGTCAAACATGAGCATCATCATTATCAACTCTTTGACCACATTGAGAGAAGTTTATCATCATTTTTGGCTGGGTTGGTGGGACGAGCCAAAATACTTTGTAAAGATTATTTTGACGTGGTATTTATGCTAATACGTTGAATGAAATGGACCACTTTAACCTTTTAATTGCAGTATTAAATGAAATGGACCACTTTAACTCTTACATTGCAATATTAAATGAAATAGACACTTTTAACTCTTACATTGCAATGTAAATGAAATGGACCACATTAACTCTTACATTGCAACGCTAATGAAATGGACAACTTTAACCCTTAAATTGCATTGTTAATGAAATGGACCACTTTAGCCATTACATTGCATTGTTAATGAAATGGACCACTTTAACCCTTACATTGCAACATGAAATGAAATGGACCACTTTAACTCCTAATATGCAAAGATTTGTTTACTTCGATGACTGACATTTAATTTTAAAAGCCTCCCTGACACAAGCTAAAGATGCCGTTTGAACTATAAACACCATAACTGTCAACAAGTGATTTGGAAGGATATAGAAACAATTTTAATTTACCTCCATCCATCTGACGGGCTGCCTAGAGTCTCGAATGATAGTAATGGGAGATCAAACTAACCGTTTACTTTCCAAGTCTGTTTTAAGATCCTTATCAAACATTTATTAGAATATTGTGAATTCCCGAAGACGAAAAAAATGTCTCAAAGTGCACTCACTTCCGGAATGCATAGCTGCGTGTTTATTTTAAAATCATTGAATAAGAAATGTTTTGAAGAGTCTATAACCATATTTTACGAAATTAATTATTTTTTTTCTATTGTGGGTGCACATTCTTTTTGTCGAAATCAATTAAAACTGGTTGTAATCAATCATGTCATCCGTGATAGTATGAGTATGGTATTTCATAACCCAATAAATGTGTGTGTATGTGAGAGATAGTAAGAGAAAGAAAAGGATAGAGAGAGAGAGAGACAGAGAAAGAGATAGAGAGAAAGAGAGAGAGAAAGAGAGAGGAAGAGGTAGAGAGAAAGAGCGAGAAAGAGAAAGAGAAAGAAAGAGAAAGAGGTAGAGAGAAAGAGAAAGAGAGTGAGAGAGAGAGAGGGAGGGAGAGAGAGAAAGGGAGGGAGGGAGAGAGAGAGAGAGAGAGAGAGAGAGAGAGAGAGAGAGAGAGAGAGAGAGAGAGAGAGAGAGAGAGAGAGAGAGAGAGAGAGAGAGATTATAGATTATAGTGGAAAATGCATTTCAAACTCTTACATTTAATCTTTGAGACTCGTCGAGTTTCGAACAGCTCCCAAAACTTAACCCTAAATCTGTTGCTTACGATCGCCGACACGTACAAGTTCTGCATCAACGAGGACAGTTTTCGTTTCTCGGACGGGTGCGCGAAGGACGTGTGGTGAAACCTGGTTATGTTGAGCACCACCGACATCACGCCCGTAATGAACACGTCCTCGTTGGGGACGATGGGGAAGTAGGGGAAACTTTCGGCCAGGAGTTTGACGGCTGCTCCCGACAGCACGTAAGAGTGGCCGTAGATGTACTCGGGGAACCGCTTGAAGTGGTACACGGGTTCCGGCACCGCCCACTTCCCGACCCTCAGGACTTCCGGGTATTTGTGCTCGTGCTTGTGGCCGAACACGAACCGAGGGTGCGTTTCCGCCGGAAGTTTTTGCACCAGGGTCAACAGCAGGTCAACGTTCACGAAAGTGTCCATGTCTACTTTGACCATGGCCGCGAGGTCTGGGCAGTGCTGCTCCACCCAGGTGATGATCACGACCATCTTGAAGGACAGGTTCGCGTACGTGTCGTTGAAGTCTGCGAGCACGACGTCTCCGAAAGTTGTCGACTCGACCCGCAGCCTTTCCCGGTCCCTCTCGCTCAAGCCCAAGCCGCCGAAGAAAAACGCAAGCCTCGTGCCTGACGTCTGCAGCCAGCTCTTCCCGTAAAAACCCGAGGCCCACGTATGCCGCACCATGATGCGCGTGTTGGCGTTCTCCTCATCCGCCACGCTTGGCACCACGAAGAGGACGCAAGGTTTGCCGCCCAGACTGCAGATGTTCTCTCCCGGGATGGGGAAGTTCTTCGAAATGAAGTTCAGCCTCGACTTGCGTAGACTGAAATAAGCCAGGCGTGCGCTGAATATCTCGTCCGGCGTGAACCAGTTGTAATACGGCTTCGATACGTTGCCCAGCAAATCCGTTTGCAAGGAAAGCCGTCTACACCTGTTGGTCACACGTTTCACGAAGGTCACCGAAGAAATCTTGAAAATTATTGGTAAGGCTACCGCAAGCGAAATCGTAATTTTTAGCGTGGTTGGATACCTGCGGCAGCTTGTCATGCTGGTTTCCCTAGCGGCATATGAATAAATGAAATTTACAAAAATATGAATGTGAGGACTTAGTTCAGAGATTTATTGTATTTATTGCTCGAATTATCATTATGGTTACGACAAAATTAATAGGGACAACAGTTTCATTTTGCGTTTGGAGGCAACAGAAACAATAAGAATAACGTATCTTGTCTCAATCTCTGTATCTCTTTCCTTTTTTTTCTTTCTCTCTATGTATCGTACAAACTGCCTATCTATAAGAATGTTTTTCTATCTGTCGATTTATCTATTTATCGATCTGTCTATCTATCGATCTATATATTGTTCATTCTATCTATCTATCTATCTATCTATCTATCTATCTATCTATCTATCTATCTATCGATCTATCTATTTATCATTCTATCTATCTATCGATCTATATATTGTTCATTCTATCTATCTATCTATCTATCTATCTATCTATCGATCTATCTATTTATCATTCTATCTATCTATCGATATATTTATTTGCCTGTCTACTTTTTTAACCATCTGCAATTTTTCTCTAGCCTTTCTAAATGGTTCTCTCTTATTTTGCTCTTCTCAACCAATCTTTGTTCTCTCGTTTTCTTCTTCTTTATTTTCAGCGGTGGAAGGAGAAGGGCTCATACATACTTTACACCTTTATAGTTTGAAGAAACTACTTTACACCTTTATAGTTTGAAGAAACTACTTTACACCTTTATAGTTTGAAGAAACTACTTTACGCCTTTATAGTTTGAAGAAACTACTTTACACCTTTATAGTTTGAAGAAACTACTTTACACCTTTATAGTTTGAAGAAACTACTTTACACCTTTATAGTTTGAAGAAACTACTTTACACCTTTATAGTTTGAAGAAACTACTTTACGCCTTTATAGTTTGAAGAAACTACTTTACGCCTTTATAGTTTGAAGAAACTACTTTACGCCTTTATAGTTTGAAGAAACTACTTTACGCCTTTATAGTTTGAAGAAACTACTTTACACCTTTATAGTTTGAAGAAACTACTTTACGCCTTTATAGTTTGAAGAAACTACTTTACGCCTTTATAGTTTGAAGAAACTACTTTACGCCTTTATAGTTTGAAGAAACTACTTTACACCTTTATAGTTTGAAGAAACTACTTTACACCTTTATAGTTTGAAGAAACTACTTTACGCCTTTATAGTTTGAAGAAACTACTTTACACCTTTATAGTTTGAAGAAACTACTTTACGCCTTTATCTACCTAAAAAATGCCTTTTTCACCTTGTGGTGTATAAGCTATATCAATCAATTAATGAACCAATTAAATCTACGAATAGCCAGCTTGCTTCTTTTGAGAGATCATTTCTTAAACTATTCTGTGGAAATTCATTAAAGAAATCTTTGGAATCTTAATTCTTTTAAAATGCTACCGTTTTTATTGTCAAGCATTTTTATTTAAATCATTTTTTTTCCTTTTTAATTTTTTCCGTACAATGTTACTATCGAGGAAAAATCAACGATGCCAAATTTTAAATATATACATGTATCGCAAGTCAACTCTTGCATCCTAAACGTGGTAGTGAAATACTCAGTTTAGAAAACTCTCAACCATTAAATTCACTGTGCTTGCTGGTGAGTGGCTTTCGCGGCAGTAACGTCAAACGTGTGTCATTATTGATTGCCCTTCTCACAGCAAGGATTACTTTTGTCTTCTGCAGGTCTAAGGCAAAGCTTTAAATGCTGGCACCGCAAGTAACTTCTGCTATTTCTCAAAATATTACCAATGAACCCACTATTATTACTCTTACAACTACTAATACTTTTACTTCTGCTGCTGCTGCTACTGCTGCTGCTATTACTACTACTACTACTACTACTACTACTACTACTACTACTACTACTACTACTACTACTACTACTACTACTGCTGCTGCTGCTGCTGCTGCTGCTGCTGCTGCTGCTACTACTACTACTACTATACTACTACTACTACTACTACTACTACTACTACTACTACTACTACTACTACTACTACTACTACTACTACTACTACTACTACTACTACTACTACTACTACTACTACTACTACTACTACTACTACTACTACTACTACTACTACTTCTTCTTCTTCTTCTTCTTCTTCTTCTGCTGCTGCTGCAAATTACGCAGATAAAAAAATTACATATACATCAAAATAAGCTGGGAGTAAAAGTCTGCACCCCACCAGCTGCTTGTTAATATAATGATTACTGTGATATGTATCCAGCTATTATCCCCTGAAACTTGAGTAAGCTGAGGCATGTATGGGCCTGGGTGTTCACTTATTATTACACACGTATAATTTTTTATGGAGCTAGCCGGATCTCGATTTTGATTAAAGCTGATTCGATTACTAGCAGTTCAGTAACAAAATCCGTTAACCTTTCAAAAAATAATTTTATCCTTTCAATAAAATAGCGAATAATGGTTATCTTATTTTTTTTTTAAAATAATATTCAAGGCACAAATAGAATTCGAAAAATGTATTAGCTAGATCTACATAACCGTATACCAATTTTAGGTTCAATTTTTCAACCTTTTCTCGAGATATCTGGTCTAGAATCTTGATTTCGACAGCTATGTTTCGCTGCGGTTGGCTAAAGCCGGTGACATTTAGATCTAATTAGCTAGGTTGGCTGTAGATTCTGTCTGTGATAACCTGTAGCGCAGTAAGTGAGTATTAAACTCAATCCACAATATTTTTAGTTTTCAACTGAATAATGATCGAGAAGGGAATTTTCATCAAGAGAAATTTTGGTGCGCCTTTTAACTAGTTTTGTTTCCGATGCAAAGTGCGCAAGTATTTTTTGTTGTTGTTATTATTGTTTTCCTTTTTTACTTTTTAAGGAAACTCCTATTTTTTTTACCTGCTCTATTCAGTAAAGTATATTACAATACCATAGGACTTCAAAATAATGTTGAAGTATTTGAACATTTATTTTTTCTGAATGTTTTAGGACTAAGCCATTCTTTAAATAAAAGTTTTATTACTGAAATGCTGGCAACGGATTTTTACCTACCCAATCTTCCATAAAATGTTTATAATTATGGTCCAAATAGCCCCTCTGAACTGTGTCTAACATTTTATTCATTGCACGAACAGTACTTATAGTACTAATTTTACTAAAAGTATCTACAGCTTTCATCACCAGACTGATATAAAAAAAAAACTTTGAGGTGATTTTTTATCATCAGCAGACACAAATTTCATTTACAGTAAAAATAATATTTCTCACAAAGCTTTATAAATTTGTCATACGGATAAAAAGACAGAACTATTCTGCTGGTATTTTGATTTGAAAAGAACAACTAATTTACACAACAATATTATTAAATCAAGACCAGTGAAAATGAATACTTTTATTCTTGATATGGCACCACTTAGCTGTAAAATGTTAATGATAAGATTGGAGATTGTACATGAAGGAAATAATATAACACTGGTTATAACAATCAGTATACACACAGCATGATACACATGTATCAGAAACACATAATTATTTACTCTAACACCATTCCTTGAATATTCATACTTTTTAAAGTGGTTCGAAATGGCATATGCTTGGTTAACTTATAAGAATAGTTAACTAATTTTGTAAAATCCAATTATATTTAAACTTAAAAAAAATATTCATTACATAACTGCGCGACTAAGAATTTTTATGCACTTTATACAAAAATTCACAGCTTTCTTATAAGCGTTTATTAAAAGGATCTAAAAACAGATTGGGAAAGCACAGAAGTAGCCGATTTCCTTTATTAATTCTACAATTTTTTATTTAAAGACCCTTCTAAACTCATAATTATCATCAAACTATGAATACCTCGCAAAGGTGACTTTATTTCCTTGTGAGATCTTAAAGGTACCCATTATTTCAATCTATAAGCGTCTAATAAGGTCAATTAATAGATTGGGATTTTACAGAACTAGCTAACTACTTTTCATAAAACATTGGGTTGAGCATAAGGCAAGTTTCTCACAAATACAGCAATCTATAGAGTCTGCACTGAATACTCGAAACCAATCACAAGCGTTTATGCTAATACAAGCTCAGATGGGCTTAAATTAAAGTCAGAGAAAATATGTGTAAAGGATGCACAGCAAAAAAGATATAAATAAAATTGGAAAATATCACACTGGGAAAAATATAGCCGGATGTTACCATCTTGCTTTTATTTGTTGGACAAAGCTCATGAGATCTAAAGGTAGTTTTACACAAAGCGATATGAAGCATCAGAATTTCACAAAATACGTTGACGTCGCAAGCAGCATGGGTTATCTTGGGGCCTGTCACTGATGGGGTGTTAAAAATAGATAAGCGTCAGAGCAATTTTGGATTGGTGTTGCTTGTGACATGTATGTTGCTTCGTGTTAATATACCTTAACAGGCATCTCTTTGGGAAATCCCACTCAACTCATGCATAATATTATTGATGTGAAAAAGTTCTGGGCAGTGCATAATGCACAGATGGAAATGTGTTGCTAGCTGCATGCATGCCGCTTTGCGTAAACATGCCTTAACTACTACATGTATTAAATTTTGTGAAATCCAACTTTCTATGTTTTATCACAGTAGAACATCAGCTCATATATAAAACAATACTACTAGGGTGAAATAAGATGTCCAACACTGCGGGGCTAAAGGCACGGCGGGGATTCTGTTGCTAGCTGCATGAATGCCGCTTCGTGTAGACAAACCTTAACTAGTAAAAATCTTTGTGAGATCTCAGCCCCAACAGTGTATAACAGGAGAGTCTTAACCCATGCATATTAATATGAAATAAGCTGCCGGCCCCACTCTCTGCGGTACTAAAGACACGTAAGAAAGTCAATGTATAATTATGCACAACTAAGGAGGGGAAAAGTGTGTTTTCATTTATGATTCCAAAGAGAATAAGTATCAGAGAAGGCAGGCTTTAGCATGTCTGATCCGTTGGATTCGATACACGAAGCCGTTAGTAAGTTGTTCTGTCAACTCACGTGGACTCTCCTTAGATCTAAGTGTCTGTATCTACCCTTTATCATAGGACACTCTTAAATGTTCAGAAGCAACAGATCATAAACTGTGTAGAACCAGTATCTAAGCCAGTGGTTCTCAACCTGGGTTCGGTGGGTCGATCTCAGGGGTTCGGCAGAGCCAGTAAAAAATATGTCTATGTCTTGAATTTGAAAAAAAAAAATCACATTTTAGATTCTTCACTAAAGAGGGGTTCGGTGATTCCGCATATGAAACTGTTCTGGTTCGGTACCTCCAAGAAGGTTGAGAACCCCTGGTCTAAGCGTTGCTAAAGAGAAGTGGTATCATTCCGTCTTTTCCCTCAACAAGATGTAGATATGAACCAAGGCCTGTTTTGTAGATAACTAGAAATGGTTTTGCGCGTATACCATGAAATACAGTTTCCAGTATACAGCTATATTTCATGTCGAGGAACATAAATGCTTAAACCTCAAATAAAAGAACAAAAATTTAAAAAAAAATCAAATATTACCCACAAATAAAGAGGTATGGTGGTAAAGGAATATTTTCAAGCCAATGATTTTTCTTTCATTTCATCAAAAAAAAAAAAAATAAAAATACTGCGGTAAGAAAACACCAATGCTGGATGTTATAATGATATCATATGGCAACACCCCCCCCCAAAAAAAAAAACAAACAAAAAAAACAAAAAAAAAACAAAAAAAAAACAACAACAAAACAGAAAAAGAAATGTACTAATCTTCTTCCTCTCCTAATTTGTCCACCCGCCACATAGCCACATAGCCACATAGCCACATAGCCACATAGCCACATACCCGATTTACATGAAATTTACCCTGGATCTGAGGCTAAGCAAATTTCTCTTCTTCAAAGCGGAAGTCTTTTCGCTACCCGCCCCGCTATCATCCCGATCTGGTTCTGCTTGAGCTGTGACACTAGAGACCTTTTTTTTTTATTCTGTATCCGATGGAAATTACAGACTTCATGAATAACGCATCGTTGATTTCGAACGCTGCATTAAAAAAAAAACAACAAAAAAACAAACACCCCCCACCCCCATCCCAGAAATCAAGAAAGACAGCCACTGGATGTGGAACTAATATTCTGACTGCACTGAGTGCTGTATAAGGTTCTTTTCAAGATATTTTGACTGGAACCCACGAGCAAACCAGCCCAAGGGTGATCTTCCGCAGGTCAGAGCGACACGCTGTACAGCTCGCTGGAAGTGAGTCGAGCGTCTCTAGATAAGAAAAGATAGCGGACGGGTTTTTACACGCTAAACTGGCTCTTCACATACGGATAACATTTCGTTTAGAAACATTCCGATTCTTTTATTATTACTACACGTCTTTCATTTTTTCTTTTAAATCTTTCTTTCTTTCTTTTATTTTTTTTTATAAGCGAATGCTGCACAGTATTTGGGTCTCTATGCATAAATATATTCGTTGCCGAGCCTCACCGACCGTGGTTGATATGTCTGTGCTCGACCAAGCTGCTACGAGTTTTCATCTTTTTTTCCCCCTCTTTTCTTTTTTTAATGAATCGTTATTGCTTTTTCTTGAAGTCTAGCATGACATTTTTTGTTTCATCCTATAAGGTGCTGGAGCTTTCCTCAGCGCTGCGTTTGCTCATGCTCCACTTCCTGTAGGACAATGAGCGACTTGAATCAACCTCGAATTAAGCATTGGAATAATTGTTGCAAGTATGGGTTTTGTCGTCGCATTTTCCTAGATTGAAAACAAAAATCAATTAAAGTGATTATATGAAAAAAAGACACAGCCCATGATTGTTCAGCAAAGTCTTTCACGGACCGCAACGGTGCACCACAGGATCAGAAATATAAATTCCAAACCAGGTTTTTTTTTCAAGATGGCACACGCTATAAGAGAGATACCAATTGAGCTTCTTCGTAAAGACGAGAACAGACAATTGATTGTTGGTTATAGCCCATCCACAAAAGCATGTCCTCAAGAAAACAGGGTGAAAAAGAGAAAAATTGACATAGGTGAGATGGCCTGGGGTTTTCAGGCTCATGTCGGAAACTGCTGTTTTGAGCTGTTGGGCTTCAAACATAAAAAAATCAATTTTTCCATGTTTCCCACTTTTTAGCTTCTTATAAACTATCAATCATTTTTTATCTTGTCAAAAAGTGTCAAAGCCCAAAAGAAACTTTAACTATGCTTTATGGTGTTTTTGTGAAGATAACTGCAACCCTGCATGAAAACTTTCCCTAACTTTAAACGAGTTTTTCACAGTTTCTCATTCCCCAGCCTTGTGTTAAGTTTTGGGTCATATCTCAGCCAAATACTAATATATTCTGAAAATTTTCAATTGTTTTTTGCAGGGAATTAGGTTGGGCTTTCAAAATATGGAAATTACAATTTGTCCAAACTAGTCATTGAACCTGAAAATTGCGGGCCACCTCACATAAATGGAATGAGAGTCTGTGACAGCACAATAGAGTATCTGGACACAGGTGGACTAGAGTTTTAGATAAACCCACAGCGTTCTATTGTCAAGTAGAATGAGGTTCTAGGTTCGAATCTCAGAGGGGGAATTCAGGTGTTTGGTTGGGTATCACCTAACCAGTCTGGCTTTATGGGAATTTGTCAGTTTCGTGGACAAATTTTTCTCTGTCAACTTGAAGGACAGAAGATGGATGTTGTCAGACGAACAAAACCAGACTCGAAAGGATTCTATAACATGAATAGAAGGGATAATTTCCTCATTGGTTTTAATTCCTACTGTTTAAATAGCATTACCAAGGATACAAGATAACTATTTCAGCCCTGGTTGGTTTTGCTTGGGGAAATCTTGTAAAACAATTTAGCCATAAGTCACTTAGTTTTAGCAAAATAAAAAAAAAAAAAATAAAAAAAAAAGAAAGAAAGAAAAAAAAAAAAAAAAGAAAACTTCCCTGCCTAACTGACTTTGTATGAGAAAAAAAATATTACAGTACATGTGCCTATCTTTATTAACTTTATTTTGGATAAAAAGCAGTAGTTTCTTTTTAATTGAGTTTGCTTCAATAAACAAAAAAAAAATAAGATCTATTTCAGCCATAATTATAATTGACTTTTCTTTCGCGTATGGTTTAAGTCTTAAATAACAGCTTCACCAATAAACAACACGAATTCATTCAATATCTATAGCAATATCTTGCAAAGAGCTGCTCTCTTGAAAAGACATAGTTATAAGCTTGATAAATTCTATCTTATTTTTGGAAGAACTGAAACGTGTAAAAATGACTCAAAAAGTATCTCAGATATACCAGTTGCGCTTTTAAGATGGCTGAAAGGAGATACGAAGCATAAAAAAAATGTTGAAGAAATGACATAACAAAATCAATAACACCAAGAAACCAAAAAAAATAACAATACTCATCTAATTTTGTAACATCCAAACCTATTTACAAATTCTTTCTAAACATTTATTATCATGCGGATTAAAAAAAAACAACAACTGTGCGACTAAGAATTCCCGAGAGATAGTGCACTTTAATGCACTTAATGCGAAAATTCACAGTTTTTTTTTAAATAAGCGTTTAAAAGGATCTAAAAATAGATCGGTAATGTACAGAATTAGTGGATTTTTTTAAAGGATGGAACAACTTGCGGATTATCGATCTATAGTTACTCTATTACACTGTCAGTCGCCCACCGTGGTAAATCGATCACTCTCCATTAATTGTGTGTTGCTTTTTGCTGTTCTTGTGGTCGTTACTGCTGCTACCGCTATTGTAGTTGGTTTTTTTTTATAAATAAATGTTTGTTGAAGCTGTAGTTGCTATGGAGGGTGTGTGTATGTCTGTGTAACATGAGACTACTGGTATTGATGAAGGTAAAAATTAATAATTAGGACCAGCATAAAGAAACAACATGAGGGTTATACAAGCATCTTTCGTTTGCCATCTCTTTCTGCGGTCTTTGGACCTTAAGACGTTTTATTTTGACGATAAAGCAAGAAAAGAGAAAGCTTTTCAAAGCTATTCAGGGACAAAAATTAAAAACGATTTGAAGCAATACTGGTTTCTATCTTAATAATTAATCTCAAGAAAAGGGTTTATACAAATTAAGATTCGCTGTCGCAAAACAAAAATTACAAAGAAGCTCAGGTTAGTACTTCATCACTCTGGGTTGCAAACTAGGAATCTGAAAAACCGTTTTTTTTTTTCAAATTAAGAAAAATAACATGTGCAAATTATACAAAAGTAGAGCTTTCAAATTATCCTGGTCCAGTGGATTTTAAATTATCCTCTTTGATCATAGACGACCTGTTTGTTTGATATCATTGTGTAGCCCATTTACAACAAAATGATTACACGGTCTTTTCTGCACATCAAAGAAACATTCAAAGGGCAAAGGGAGACTGAAGAGACGAGACGATTCAAACTGTCTCACTGAAAGTAGAGGAGAGACGAGACCACCTAAACTGTCTCACTGAAAGTAGAGGAGAGACAAGACCACCTAAACTGTCTCACTGAAAGTAGAGGAGAGACGAGACCATCTAAACTGTCTCACTGAAAGTAGAGGAGAGACGAGACCATCTAAACTGTCTCACTGAAAGTAGAGGAGAGACGAGACCATCTAAACTGACTCACTGAAAGTAGAGGGATCGGACTCTCGAAAATTACCCTTACAGTCTCTGGACGGATACTCTAATGCTTAGACCACAGGAACTTTAACAGCTCATAACATACAAGCAATCATTTTCTCAGAAGAATCACCACACAAGCTCATAAAAATAGTAGCTAACGGAAAGTTTTGGCCGTAGAGAAGCATATAGTATACTATGGACGTTTTAAGCACAGATTTATGAATATCTGCAGCTGAAGCAAGCTTTTGGTGTAATCATATTGTTTTATTTCTAAAACCCAAAGCACCGAGTGGTTTACATAAATAGCAGTAAAAAATCGTATAAATATTTGCGGAATATGTTTTGAGAGAAAATCAATGAATAAAAATCAAGCATTGATTTATAGTGCATATTTAAAATATACAGCATCAAAATCTTTTTTAAATAAATTATTTTGAAAGGAAAACTTTTGTGTAAAAATCGAAGGAAACACTTATATAATAATAATCATTCATCAATCTTATTTTAAAATATGACAAAAATAGATCACAAAAAAATAAACAAACAAGAAATCAAACAAACTTAACAAAAAGATATTTTTAGGCCTCATGAAACATGATAACTTGGTAGACTCAAAAGAAAGTTATGCTGAATGGTACAAAACACTAAACTTTGGCAAGTTAGACTTTCATTTTATCACGAAAGAAGTAAAGATAATTATAGCCCAAATAGTATCTTTCTATCATCACACTGATTCAAGAATCATATACTCTCTAGATAGTATCTTTCTATCATCACACTAGATTCAAGAATCATATACTCTCTAGATAGTATCTTTCTATCATCACACTGATTCAAGAATCATATACTCTCTAGATAGTATCTTTCTATCATCACACTAGATTCAAGAATCATATACTATCTAGATAGTATCTTTCTATCATCACACTAGATTCAAGAATCATATACTATCTAGATAGTATATTTCTATCATCACACTGATTCAAGAACCATATACTCTCTAGATAGTATCTTTCTATCATCACACTAGATTCAAGAATCATATACTATCTAGATAGTATCTTTCTATCATCACACTAGATTCAAGAATCATATACTCTCTAGATAGTATCTTTCTATCATCACACTAGATTCAAGAATCATATACTATCTAGATAGTATCTTTCTATCATCACACTAGATTCAAGAATCATATACTATCTAGATAGTATCTTTCTATCATCACACTGATTCAAGAATCATATACTCTCTAGATAGTATCTTTCTCTCATCACACTGATTCAAGAATCATATACTCTCTAGATAGTATATTTCTATCATCACACTGATTCAAGAATCATATACTCTCTAGATAGTATCTTTCTATCATCACACTGATTCAAGAATCATATACTCTCTAGATAGTATCTTTCTATCATCACACTAGATTCAAGAATCATATACTCTCTAGATAGTATCTTTCTATCATCACACTAGATTCAAGAATCATATACTCTCTAGATAGTATCTTTCTATCATCACACTGATTCAAGAATCATATACTCTCTAGATAGTATCTTTCTATCATCACACTAGATTCAAGAATCATATACTCTCTAGATAGTATCTTTCTATCATCACACTAGATTCAAGAATCATATACTCTCTAGATAGTATCTTTCTATCATCACACTGATTCAAGAATCATATACCTCTAGATAGTATCTTTCTATCATCACACTAGATTCAAGGATCATATACTCTCTAGATAGTATCTTTCTATCATCACACTGATTCAAGAATCATATACTCTCTAGATAGTATCTTTCTATCATCAAACTAGACTCCAAAGGCATACACTATACAAATTACATCTTTTTATCCTCACACTGGTTTCTAGGTATGCAATATCTGTAGTAAACTCTTGTCTCTGACGTTCCAAAATGGAAAAACCCAGAGATTCGAAGTTAGAACATGAAAAAAAAAAAAAAGATTATTATAGTCCACCTGCATATTACAGACAAAAGTAAAACGGAATGTTGTGGTAAATTGCAAAGCATTATGTTGGTTCTGTCATGAAATATACATGGATCAATTTCTTGCTTGTCTGCTATTAGACAGGTTTTTGTTTGCATGTGTATCTTTCTATCCTCACACTGGATTCTAGAATCATATACTATCACAACACTACATTCTAGAATCACATACTATCTAGATAGTATCTTTCTATCATCACATTAGTTACTAGAATCATATATATTATCTAGATAATATCTTTCTATCATCACATTATACTATCTAGATAGTATCTTTCTTTCCTCACACTAGATTCTAGAGGCATGCACTTTACAAATAACAAAACTTTTTATACCCACACTGTATTTTAGATACGCAATATCTGTAGTAAACTCATTTCTCTGACGTTCTAAAATGGAAAAACCCAGAGATTTGAAGTTAGAACATAAAAAAAAAAATATTTGAAAAAATAATGCGCTATGGAAGATGAAAAATAAAACAAAACTTAATTAAATTAGATAACTAAAAAACTCGAGCCTTTTCTGATGCACAAACTTCTTTTAGGTGTTTGCCTTGAAAAAAAAACATCAATTGTTTATTCCTAATCTTTATGGAACTTGATACCAAGCTTTCTATGTGCATTCTTTGTTAAGTTTGCAATAAAACCTTTTGATATTACACCCCCCCTTCATTGCAACAAGTTGAGGGGCAATGAGTTTGGACAGTTTAAATAGTGCTCTCCTGGAAGAACAGTAAAGCATCGAACTTAATCTCTGCCTAATAAGAAGAGTTAACTAAAATTTGTTAAGTCCAAATATATTAATAGATTTGTAAAATATTCGTGTAAGTTAAAAAAAAACTGCGCGGCTAAGAATTCCCACAAGGCAGTGCGCTTTTATGCACTTGACGCAAAATTTCACAGCTTTCTAACAAGCGTTTAAAATGATCTAAAAATAAATTTGGAAAGTACATAATTAGTCCAATTCCTTTTTACAAGGATCCTCTTAAGTCATTATTAGAAAGTTATAAAATCCCACAATTTTAGCGTGGATTTATAGCTTTCTAATGCGTTTTTAGAAGAATCTGTAAACAGTTTAAGAAAAATACTGAGTTAGCTGGTTTCTGCACGTTGTGCTTATATTTGAAATGAAGTTGGAAGAACCCAGATTTTAGAAAGACCATTTGGACAGGTTATGCGTTGTACGGCTTTGAAATATGAAATAGATCCGAACTGATTGGTGAATTCGGTCGCTTACCTTAGAAAGACATTGAAAAAAAATACAGCATGCAGTCGTGTGACTGCTTGTAGTCAGACAGTAGTTTTTTTTTTTTTTTTTTGGGGGGGGGGGGGGGGGGGGTTGTGTTGGGTGGCGTATTTTTTTTTTTTTTTTTTTGTGTTTTTTTTTTATTCACATCATATGTCATAATAGTAACATTGCAAAAAAAAAAAAAATTACTCTTTAAGATTTGGATCCCAACAGTGCATTTCCTTATTTAGTAACGTTTATACGGATTTACACTTTTTCCTTTTAAAAGTGCTCCAAACTACTTCTCTCTTTGCTTTCTTCATGACGACAGTGACATCAATGCCACGGTCAAATGTCAAGACGGCGTCTTCTTTTGTCAAATCACCAAAGGCACTTATATCCAGCCTGGTGATATTCAAAACCAGGGACATGATTCCCGTAACGAATGCATCTTCGTTTGGAATAATGGGAAAGTAAGGGAAAGATTTTGACAAAAGCTTTACGGCGGATCCGGATATGAC
>JAWDGP010002011.1:127500-134141 GCA_033675545.1 Elysia crispata
AAAAATCAGCAAGTGGCACGTGGAAATAGTATAAGCATTAAAATTTAACACAAAAAATGCGTGGTAAGTAGGAAAAATATAAGCATGTACGAAAAAATACGTGGTACGTGGGAAAAGTATGAACTAAAAAAACCCAACAAAAACATAAAATTTTTCAAATATTTCTTTGATAAATACATGATGATTAAGATAATGATGATGGTGTGAATGGTGATGATAAAGATGCTGATGCTGCTGCTGATGATGATGATAATAATGATGATGATGATGATAGTAGTAATTATCATGATGATACTCGTGATGGAAATGATAATGTTGATGATGAAGATGATGATGATGATCATGATGACGATAATACTAATGATGTTGATGATGCTTATGATGATGGTAGTAATGATATGTTGATGAAGATGATGATGATGATGATGATGATGATGATGATGATGATGATGATGATGATGATGATGAAGATGATGATGATGATGATGATACTTATGATGATGGCAGTAAAATGATATAATGATGATGGCAATGAAGATGGCGGAACCGTTTATACTAAGGATAATAATAATGATAATGCTGATAATTATAATAATAATAATGAGGGTGATAATGACAACGCTGGTAATTAATAAGAATCAAGAACCTTTTCAATGTTACCCTTAAGCTATCAACGATAATTTTTTTGACAACCTCTTATACCGCCAGTGACACTAAAATTCTTTTCTTTTTATTCTTAGCTAAAACTTGATCGTTAACTGTCTAAGAACGAGTTGGAGTTGGAAGCTTCTTACATCACATTTGCAATTTTACAAACAATTAACTTTTTTTTTCGGATATAATTCTGTTCTACACTACCAAAGAACATTTTGGGAACCAACTGTAAAAAGAACAAAATTAAACCGGGTGCGAATTTTACTCATTACAATCAAGGTCGGATTGGAATCTTTTCTTTGAAATAAAATAGGTCCAGGGAGACAAATATTTCGTTTTTAGGCTCATTTTTCCCCTAAGCTCTACAGATGTGGATCGTGGCCCAAAAAATTACCACTTTATTTTTCTAGGTAGGACCATGCATCATCCCAGTGCACTGCGCCATAATCTGTTGATTTTAATGTTAAACCATGGAGAAATCTATTTTTGAACTGTCATTTTTCAAATGATAAACACCTTCCGAATTCTGTACTTGAACAGAGTTTCCAATTTGACCTTTTGCGGCCAGATTTGAGGTGTCCCCACTTTTTTTTTTCTAGGTAGTATAATGCATTATTCCAGTCGCATGCACCAATTAACATGGTGTTTGTAGGATTAAATCATCGAGAATTTCTTTGATGTTATTTTCCGTAGACCTTGTTAGTCTGACAAAGAAAAAAAAATTATATATGGCCTCGGACCAAAATCGCAATTTGAAGGAAAAAATAATTATGGATTTGGAGCAAAATCACAGGTTAAAAGTGGCTCCCAGAAACCCTCTCAAAAGTAAAAACAAAGGACCAGATTTAGAGATAACAACACCACAATCAGTCCACAACAGAAAGACCTATGCCTATTGATCTAGATCTAGATTCTAGCATAAGCAAGCCCACACAGCAGGTGGCAGGTAAATGTAAGAGAAGAAAACTCAGTAGATCTAGATACGTCCAAGAAAAAACTAGAATCGATGGAGACACAGTGGCATCCACAACTGCAATCAGTGACCATGCAAACAGAAATCCAACCACGCCTGATACTGGCGACACTGATGATACTGCTACATGGTGTGTCCTATTACATTTCTTTTTCTCGAGAAATCTACGCGAAACCGCGGGCATTCTACTAGAAGTTACCTAATTTTGTAAATTCCAAAGCTATTTACAGTTTTCTTTTAAACATCGGTTATCTTGTAAGTTGAAAAAACTGCGCGGCGAAGAATTCCCGCAAGGCAGTGCACTTTTATGCAATTACAGCGAAAATTCACAGCTTTCGAACAAGCGTTTAAAAGGATTTCAAACCAGATTGGAAAAGTACCGAATTAATAGATTCTCTTTCTAAGAGAAATACTGTCCTAAGGCGTTTCATAATTTTATTTCACTTATAACTATCTCGCTATAAAGAGGCCATGAATGAATAGGTTACTCAGACCCAGTTTTTCATCGTTTATTTTGGGTGACATATTTCACTTTTCCTAACATTGAGAGAAGGGAAGCTCTAGTTTTATATCCGTTACTTCAACACTTTTTCCAGAGCGTCTCCATGCATCCCTCACGTTACCCCCCAGAACTGTCGAAAATGAGGTGATCCAAATTACGTCTTCACTCTTTTGTACCTGCAAAAAAAAAAAAAAAAAAAAAAAAAAAAAAAAAAATTGACCTAGAATTCTGGGTTCAGACATTTTATAATTTAGTGCTTGACTCAGAACCATGAAACTACTCGATCTGTGTCAATCATTTCTAAAGCGATATATATATTTTAAGAGCTCCCTCCTGGATGTCTTTATACCCATTGAGGTTCATTTGGTTTTGTCAATTAAGCACTACATGTACTTCATTCATTAACGGCAATATAAAGATAATTCGTATTTGTTAACAGAGCCTCTAGCGCTGTGACGGTTTGGATACGGTGTTCGTGTATTGTAAAGAGTGCTTGAGGACTGAACCGCATGACTTGGCTTCTTTAATACCTGACTCTCATAATGCGATAACGATATGGAAAGTTTGCAGTTCCGTTACGAGAAGAAATTATCTGCTCGCTTTGCCATTATTGTCTGCACTCATTCATACTGCGGCAGTAGTAGTAGTAGTAGTAGCAGTAGTAGTAGTAGTAGTAGTAGTAGTAGTAGTAGTAGTAGTAGTAGTAGTAGTAGTAGTAGTAGTAGTAGTAGTAGTAGTAGTAGTAGTAGTTTTTTGGTTCCAGTTTCATGCTTATCTAAGATTATAAACATTCATCGTTTTTGGTTTCCTGCTTTTCATTTATGCAGAATTAGCAGCATTATTAGAGCTGATAACTAGCAGGCATTCTGCGTTAAAGGAAAAACAAACAAAAAGAAATAAAGATAAACGAAATAGAACACACACAAAAAAAGAAGAACCCAAGCGCTGTCCTATCTTTTTTTTCCCTTGTAGTCTTAATATAACCTGTAAGCATTACATCTGGTACTGTGGTTTCGGTCTCGTTTAATGCTAAAATGTGTGTTGTTTTTTTTTGCCTTGTTCAAAGGTCTGTGCTCAAATAGAAAGTACGAGCACATATCAAGTAAGAAAAAAGAAATCTACCTATATATATATATATATATATAGATATAGAAACACGTAGTTTCCCCAAGCGGAGGACAAAGTGTGTCGCTCTGTCCTCCTTGCTTGAAACACAAGTGCGTAGTATGCAGAGAATTTAAGGTAAGAACTGATATATCTATGAAATGCCTCACAGCCACAGTTGTCTCAATTTTTATCAATTATTCCAACTTATCTTCAAACAAATATATACACAGACACACATATATATATATATATATATATATATATATATATATATATTACATATTTTTTTCTTTTTTTGTGTGTGTACTTCGCACAGTATTTAGTTAGGTTTTTTCCCCCTTTTGTATGGCGGATCTTTCTACATATCACCTTTCACACACACACATACACATACACAAACACACACACACATATATATATATATATATATATATATATATATATATATATATATATGTATTCTTTTTTTCAATTTTCCTTCTTCAAATTAATAAATGTATATAACCTTGCTGTTCTTTTGTAGTAGTACTAATAAAGGCGTAAGGCCGAAACATCACGTGTGTTCTTTTATTGTTTTATACCAGTTGAAGCTGCACTCTACCATTTTTTTTTTCATTGAGCTTCACAACCAGTACCAGTAGTGCAGCAGTAGTAGTAGTAGTAGTAGTAGTAGTAGTAGCAGTATAGTAGTAGTAGCAGCAGTAGTAGTAGTAGAAGTAGCTTAGGAAGAAGCATGAAGCTTAGTAGTGGAAAGCAGAAGTAGTAGTAGTGTTATAAGTAGTAGCAGTTGTTGTTGGCAGTAGCAGTAGCAGAAAAGTAGCAGCCAGTAGTAGTAGTAGCAGCAGTAGTAGTAGCAAGGGTAGTAGTAGTAGTAGCAGCAGTAGTAATAGCAGCAGTAGTGTGTGTAGCAGGCAGCGTTAAGTAGTAGTAGAAAGCAAGGTAGTAGGGTACCAAGCAGTAGTATATGAAAGTAGCAGCAGTAGGTAGTAGCAGTAGCATTAGAAGCAGTAGTAGAAGTAGTAGTAGTAGAGGTAGTAGTAGTTGTTATAGTAGTAGTAGTAGCAGTAGTACGAGCAGAAAGCAGTAGTAGTGGTGGCAGTAGCAGTAGCAGCAGCTGATAGTAGCGGCAGCAGTAAAGTAGTAGTAGGCAGCACAGTATTAGTAGTTGCAGTAGTAGCAACAGAAGCAGTAGTAGCAGTAGTAGTAGTAGTAGCAGCAGTAGTGGCAGTAGCAGCAGAAGCAGGAAGAAGCTAGCAGCTAGTGGCAGTAGTAGCAGGTAGTAGTAGTGCAGCAGTAGCTGCAGCAGCAGCATTAGTAGCATGCCAAGGCAGCAGCAGTAGCAGCAGTAGTAGTAGCAGTAGTAGTAACAGTGGCAGCAGTAGCTGTAGCAGTAGTAGCAAGCAGTAGTAGTAGTATTAGTAGTAGTAGTAGTAGTAGCAGCAGTAGTAGTAGCAGCAACAGTAAGAGTAGTAGCAGCAGTACTGCCGTACTTTGACAAAACACCTTTAGCCATGTAAAAACCTTGATCTTGAGGAAAACGCGATTTAGTTTGTTTTACAAATTATCGCTAAGATTTTTCTAATCAGATTTTTTGTTTTTTTTCACATGGGACAAATAGATAAATAAGGGCTTGGTCTGATTTCAAGTTACTATAACTTGTATAAAAAGTTTAAAAATAAAGAAATTAGAACCTTAAAGGCGTTTTGTCATAGAATTTTTATCAATAAATAAACTATAGAAGTTCTTTGACAAAACACCTTTGATGAGCGTATAAGTAGTACATGCGTGGCCATATACACACTTTCACAAAACGCCTTTAGCATAATTCCACTTTTGAGAGTTGGAATTTCACGCTCTTTTAGCACCTGTCCTTACTTTCAACAAAACACCTTTACAAGTCAAAACCCTTCACCATTAATTTCATTCTCTGTCTATAAACACTTTAATATGCAGTAGAGAAAATTTAGATGACTTTATTTTTCTTTATTGGGTTTTACTAGAAGAGCTGGCAGTGGATCAAGAAATAGCATATGAAATTGAAGACATGATGAATTAATGTGTTCACAGAAAGATATGGTGTTTCCATAGAATATATAACGTACAGATAAGATTATATATTTAAAGCATTCGCTAAACTGGACACGGTGGTAAAGAATGAAAAAGAAAAGGTAAAAGGTGGGTATTAAATCAAACAGGTATTACAGAAACGTCCAGGAAAATACTAACTCGAATAAAAAGAAGACGGACATTAATTTAGAGAATACGCACGTTTAGGGAGAGCGTATGAAGAGACATAAGGCAAAAGAAATATAATGGAAAGATTCAAATAAAATACATGTATAACTATTCCAAAACACTATTTACAACAGTCTCCTTAAAATCTTCTGTAGATGTGTTGATTTCCGTGGAGGTCGGAGACTTGGTTGTCTGTTCGGATGGTATTCCAAAAGGCGCACGTTTTGGTTCGGGCATGAAGCGTTGAAGTGACTCAATGATTTTCATTTTCTTCCACTCCGGTATTCCTCAAGGTTCTGATCGGATCTCTGTGGTATTTTCGAACCAGAAGCAATATCTCTTTGGGTCTTTTTTCACCAGAAAAAGTCACACTTTTCAAAAGCGTCATCATCGTGTAATAATTAAAAAAAAGACTCTTTGAGCCTCTTGAATTTGCTTAAGGTATGGTATCTTTACAGTTTTTCCTCCACTGACACGTTTGTCCCATTTGACGAAGTCGCGGGTAGTGCATTTCTACAGCTTTTGGAGCACCACCACATATGGCTGAATCAACCGTCAGCAAAATCGTGAAAGTTGTAGACATTCTTCCTGGCGCATATTGTTTTCCACTAGTCCATGAAATGAATTAGCCGACAGGAAAGTGCACCTGTTTCGAGGTACTTAAATGTAACCGGTCTGTGGTAGGACACCTGCATTGCTATTGATGTATCTATTAATTGACGTGAACAAATTCGCAGCTTATATTTTGAGCTGAGTGAATTGTCGCACCAGATCACAATGTCTTTGGCGTCCTCTAGCCATCATTACTAAATTGCCATGATGAAGGCAGATGTAACGTCAGCAGCTGAGCGACCAGATATACCCCTCGTGCCACAAAATGGACGACACTTCTGTTTGGGCGTGCTTCTTCTGTGCTGATCACCTAAAGGTGTGAATGTTTCGTGATATAAGCCACATGCCGGCTGACGAACATTAATAAGATTTGACACCGGGTATTGATGGTAGCATAATTACCTTTTGCATGTCAGCCGCTACGTAAATCTTTGTCCCCCCCCCCCCCCCCCCATCCGGATCTTCTCTGCGTCCGTTCTTATAAAGGTAAAGGGATACGATCACTAACCTGCATTTCTAAAGCATAACTTTTAAAGAATGTAGTCGGTACGAGTTCAC
>JAWDGP010002013.1:0-5000 GCA_033675545.1 Elysia crispata
TATGAATCGTGTCCATTTCTTATTAGCTCCTTCAGTAGTTTACCACACTCCATTTTTACGAAAGGACCAAAATGTCGTTTAAGATTCAAATTGTTCCAAAATCATGTTTAGTTTATCATGCGCTTCAAAAATCAGTGGTTTCTCTTCGTCAATGAAAAAAAAATGTAATGTCAGAAAGACTACAAATTGTGCTTAGAAAATTATTCCAATTGATCTTTGACAGATACAACTCAATAGCTAAGTCCTATCGTTTGTTGAATAAATTAGCAGCAGTAACATTATTAGTATTAGTATGAAAAGTGTTGTAGAAGTAGTAGTAGGAGTAGTAGTAGTAGTATTCTTTAATTAGTAAGGACTAACTCATTAAGTTTTGAAAATATTTTTCAGCTGACTACATTTTTGTCAATTTTCTCTCTGGCAACCTTGAAAAAGATGTAATCTTTTTAATACTGCTGGTTGTATGGTTCTACTTAACACAGATTCAGTATTTTGATAACTATTAAACGGAAACAAGGAAAAAGAAAGTAAAGAAATCACTGCCACACATCCTTTAATTTCTTTTCTATGTCAGTTTATTCATTGCTGCATATCACAAAAAAGATAAGACATCAAAGTTTATAAATATTAAAAGTTTCTCCTTTCATCATCATTCTCATCCTGTTAGATCTTGATAGCTGAAGTGGTGGAAAGTATTTCTCCTTTTTCCAATATCAATACATTCATTAAAAAAAAAAAAAAAACACACAACACGAAAAAAGTGAAAAAAGGTTAAAAGATAATCGGAATATTTGAGAGAACAATTTAAAGACAGATGTGGAAAAGCTTAACCAGTAAGAAATGGCTCTAACATTTTTATTATATTATACTTAAATGACAAAATTGAGGCTATGACTTTAAAAGACTGCACAGTTTGGATCTCATATCAACAAATGAAAACAAAAAAAAATGACTTTCACCAAGCTTGATTGCTTTCAAATTGTTTCTTAATTATATTTTTATCTTGGCTTTGCAATTTTTTCTGCTATGAAACTAAAAAGACAGAATTGTTTTTTAAAAACTCACAATTTTTCCAGGTAAAAAGAAGAAACGAACAGTTTGATATTAATCAAAACATGTAGTAAAAAACGAGAACAGGACGATACATTAACTTAAACTCTACCACACAATCAGAATAAACTCTGTGGATCCAACACAAAGCTATGATTATTTTCATATATTGAAGAGCATATACTCTCTCCATGATGCAGGCTAAATTACTATTATGCACAAAAGCTACGTGCCATTTCTGTTTTTCTCCTTTTCATCTTTAGTCAAACATGTCTATCACTGTTTTATGTTCATTCTTTGTAAGACATGGTATGGAGTAAAAAGTTCTAAGACTCTTATGAATGGACTGAACCTACAGGACAATGCCATATGTATTTCTATTCAATTTATTTTGTCTATTTATTTTTTATGAAAATCCAATTCAAAAAATCTTTTTCATTGGAGAGCAAAACAAACTGCACACCATAAAAAGATATTTGCCTGTTTCAACATTACAAACCCCCCCCCCCCCCCACTCCCTCCAAAAAAACAAACTTGAAATTGGGTTCATTGATAAATTACAAGTAAAAAGTCGCAATTAAAAATATAAAAACAGAAGAAAAAAAAAAGGTGAGGTAAATTCATTCAAACAATATTTTAATACTCTATTTTGTCAATGCTCTTGATTCTCTAATAACAAGTGCTGAATTACAGATTCAGGTAATTGTGTTTAACCAAAATTAACGCCATCCAACTGCAATATGAATCATTATGATGTTTACTAAATTGGTTTTCTTCTCATTTTAAAAGGGAGACACAGTTGAACTTGCTGCATGCACTTTAATTATTTAACCTATGAGAACTTAACACCACATCATAATCAACTAGTTTTGAGGAAATAGAGGAAATTAAAGTACAGCAACTAATTTTAACCCTTTGGCTTCAACATGTTTTTCCCCTCAGTATGCTAAGGATTTTCCTAACACGTGCATTGAAATAAGAGTATATCGCTACAAACACAGTCTAAAAGAAAAAAGAGTAACTCTAAGTTCTATTTTTGCCCATGACACATGATTGAACTTGCCAGAAACTAAAAATTTTATTGTGTTGTTGCATCAACGAAACAAATAGAGTTACCATTTGGTTGTACATAGTACAACTATAACCCACATCTCTCTCTATTTGGAGAACATACATCTACAGTACAGCCAAAAAGTTAATGAGGCAAAACAAATTAAAACAACCATTTGCGGTGTTGATACCTAATCATTGTAGTTCATAAGGCCCTACAGTTGCGAAAAAAAAGTACTTCTTTAAAAAATATGGGACTTTACACACAGTTAGTAACATAATAGCAAAGAGGCTTCATTGATATTTATTGTTCTGCTGGGGTTTTTTTTTTTCTACCTTTTAGCTCAAGTATCTGCTCAAATGAATTCTAAATGCACTTGAGTCATCTTGGTTGATTGAGACACAAGTAATCCAGCTCTTTTTTTTTTTTTTTAAATCATTAAAAACAAATAATGTATTGTTTTCTCACACTTTTTGTTTTTCATTCAACTTCGAATGACATTAGAATTATTTATACAAAGAAAATAATGATAGAGTAACAGGTTGTTTTTTTTTTCACCCAACTGAAGAATTAAAAAAATAAAAAACCAGACAAAACTCTTGTTGATGCATAACAAATACAGCATGATAGAACTACATTTCCAGCCTTGCTAGCCCAAAGCATCTCAATTTATTTCATTTACCACAATATGATCCGATGAATATTTTCACATTTCAAAGTAAGTGTGTAACATATGACTTATGTAATTTTTAACTTATAAAGGTCAACTCTCTGCATCACATCTCATTTTGCACTTTGTGGAATCTGTGGTAGTCCAAACTCATCCACAGGAACATCACCCTGAAATATGCGAGGAGAGAAATATCATAATAAATAACTCATTGATAATTAGAAACAAATTCTTGCCCCTATATTGGAATATTTCTCAAGAAGAAAGAATATGACTGTAAGAATTACCCTGAAAAGGTTTGAACTCTAACAGTGTAATTGGTGTTTTCATGATAAAGCTATTACATAAGTCATTCAGAACCTTTGTATTTTTCATTTGTTTCAAACAGTAATGAGCAGATTAGGCCATCAAAGTAGAATTGAAGGGTCACTAAAATTTGTTGCCAAGCTAGTAAAATGGATTATTTCCCAGGAAATTTTTTTTCTTAAAATTGTGACAGCCTTGCACGTATCATTTCTCGGTCAGTTTTTCCCCCCTCATCCAGATGAACATACAAGGTAAATACAAGCTAATTTTAAAACTTTAGTAATGTGAAGGAATCCCTTTAGCCTAGAGATAACAATTACTTAAATTATTAATATTGAATATAATACAATCTCTGTGGAAATCTTTCACTTCCATTTTACTTTTTTATTTGCCTAAACTTAGTTTGAAAGGTGAAATCTTACTGTGTAAGGCATGAGTTATCCTCAAAGCTTTGATCTTAGTGGTTTCTGAAAAGTGCCAGCTGATAATTATGTGTATCTACCCCTTCTTTCAAATTTCCATAAGAATTCTATTTGGCATAAAACAGCAGCTTGGAGTCAATAATTTCTTTCACTTGGGTGCTATACATCAGAACTGACAAGAATAAGGAAGAAAAAGATAAAAATAACCTTTAATTTTTTCTTTTTATTATTTAAATATCCTAATTTTTAAGGCCGACCGTGATGGAACTTTTGTTCTATAACCTGCAGACTTTCTAACAGTAAACCAATGAAAACCATTTATTTGTTGGTGAATGAAACTGGGATCTCATCTTTTGAACTCTACCCTGGTGAATGATGTAGGATGTGCAACCACATGTGCCCTCCTTGAAGTGACCACATTGTCAAGCAATCAATCTTTTAACCAATGATAACAAACAATCCTTGATATTTAAGATTGAAGTCTCTCCTGCATGCACTTACTGTAGCACTTTCCATGCCAGGCTCGGAGGTTGGAGCGGACGGTGCTGTGACTGCATCATCCAGGTAAGATGTGTCCTCATCCAGCCCCAGTTCATCATCAAGAGCGTCCAGCTCAGCCTCGAGCTCATCATCGTCCACCTCTGGCATGCCATAGCTACGACCCATGACCTCTTGGATCTCGTTGTTCATCTCCATCATGTCTTCCAGCTCGTCTTGCATGTTCTGTAAGGGCCCAAGCAAAAATAGAAAAATAAAAACTAATGAATAATAAAGTGAAATATTATCTGAAGTGACATACAGATTTATCAAATTGATTTCTTCGATATTCCATTTTTGGTTCACGTTGCAAAACAATGTGTATGGAGTTATATGATCAACATATTTGGGCAATCTCTTTGGCTTGCAGCAAGGTATCAGTTTGATGATGAAACAAAGGAACACAGAAAACTTACAGAAATAATGAACTATGCAAAGGGACAGATGACATATTTCAAAATGAAAAAAAAAATTACAGAGGCAATCTAAATTTCAGATTTCAATTAGAAAAAAATCCTGCAATGTTACTTTTTTTTTCAATCCAAGAATCCAAAATTGAAGGGAAAAATGTATTCTGTTTAAGAACAAAAAGGTTGTTGCCTATGAAGTTTTATTTTCTTACCATATGAATCTTGAAAAGAAAAATCCACTTAAATTGAAGATAACAAACCATCATACCACAAATAAAATATGAAGAGTCAATAAAACCAATATATTTGAATACAATGCAATTTGCTTGAATCAAATTCCTCAGCTTTCATTTCCCTCTAAACTATTTTGAATTCCACCCAAATTTTCAATCTCTGGATAACAATCCCTTTCATCCATATTTACGATTATCAAATCCACTATTCCTTAACATTTCAACAACAACAAAAAATGATAAACATAGTATAATTATGACAAAACAATCACAGACTTACCTCAATCTGATCAATGTTGACATTCTTGTAGGCTTTCCTGAAGT
>JAWDGP010002013.1:7500-25000 GCA_033675545.1 Elysia crispata
CTTCTGTTTCAAAACCCTCATTGCCTTTTGTTTCACTTGATTCTGAAATAGACAAATTTTCATTAGATGTATTGAAGATTGGCATGAAGAGACTTATACATAGACCCATCTGTTTTATGACAAAGATGTGATATCCACTTCATTACCTGCTAATGCACAAACTGATAATTAAAAATTTACAACTGTAGCGCAAAATATTATTTATCATGAACAATTACTTTCAGAAGAATCAGGGAATCAATTTTTTTTTTAATTTAAAAATTAGAACTAACTTATATTTTTCAACATTGCCCAGAAATGCCCTTATTGATCACTGGATTAATTTCCCAAAGTATAATGTAATTTCACTCTCAAAGGATGTTAGTTGACTAAACTATCCTGATTCTCAAAATAGTTCTCAAACCCAGAGATCTCAACTCAAAATCTTGAAAACCACTGAACTTTTCACGGAAGCGCGCAACACACCAAAAATAAAAACCAGAGCGCGCCAGGGAGAAAAATATTAGAGAGTAATACAATTACACAAGACTATCAATTTCTTATATTATATGTGTCTAAAATATTGAAAAAGGAAGAAAGATGAGAAAAAACAAACACAAAAAAAAATATGGAAGACCACAGATTCATGGAAGTGATCAATCACAGAACCTCTGAAAAGGCAAAAACCTCGGAATTTTGCAAATTCCATGAGATCCCTGCATACTTCTAGAAAAATTATATAACATCTAAAGATCTTATTGTACTTCTCGATTAATGATTCAATTTTCTGAATCGCCTCACACATCAATCTCTTGATTTAGGAAAAAAGTTTAAAAATAAGGTCCTTGTTTGTGAGATAAGGAGCAATGATAATGGAGAAAGTGGTGTAAAATTGAACAAAAATAGTCAGTGAAGCCTAGGTTTACTCTAGTCGCATCTTCTCTCCCATTCAGAGGGTCTACAGAACAATCCAACATCAGAATGTTTTCCATACTTCAGTAGTGAAAGTCTTTGTGGCATGATACATCATTTAAAACAGCTATTATTTTTCTGACTAATTTTATTTTTTTTTTCTCGCAGTTTTACTCCAATTTTCAATCAAGAAAGAAGGTAACTATTTTTTTTTTCCTGCATGATATATAAGGTAAATATTAGAGTTATCTTTAACCCCTGCTTCCACAGTAATTAAGGATCCAGCTTATTTATGGATGCAATAAGCAATAATACAAAAGCTAAAGACATTTTAATTTTTTTTCACTTTCTTCTTTCTTTTATCTAAGTTTCCTTCAAGACAAAATTAATAAAAAAAAAAAAGTTGAGACATCAAATTATAGGCTGTGTTAATGTCATTGAGCTAAAAGACTTAAAAAAGGATGGCCTTAAAAAGGAAAGAGTGAAATAGCGGAGAGGAGATGGAGAAAATGAGGAAAGAAACAAAAATACAAGTAGGAAAAAATACATAGAAAAACAGTAAGATAGTCATAGGAAAAAAAAAGTAATGTACACAGAAAGGGGGAGAAGAGCGAGGGGGGGAGGGGGGGGGGGGGAGAGGACAGAGAGAGAGAAACTTGAAGAAATATCTGTGGGCTTACTTTCGCAGGTCCATCCCTCATTTTCTTCATTTGGTCTTTGTATTTTTTCAGTTCCATGTCAAGACGATTGATTTTCTTGTCAATCGATTCTCCTCGGCTGTCAATCTAGAAAAGAGGGGAAAAAATTGTTTGTGGAAAAATCTGTCAAAAAAAGACCTATGTTTTTTTCATACAGTCATGAATAAGATAGAGAGCTAGAGAAGCAGGTTCAGTCAGATAACAGGGAGTAGCTACAATTTGTGCTTTGATAAGTCTAAATCTAAGGCAAGAGAACACTACCTCTGCTTCAAATACATAGCAAGGAGGGATACGGTGTAAGTCATTGGAAAAAAAAAAATTAAGCCAAGGCATGATAGAAATTGAAAACAAACTAACAACATTATTACCTTCAATAACTGAAAAAAATGTAGTAACCATTTGATCCTAGTGGTTTGTTTCCACAACTCAAAGTTAGGAAAGTAATACAGTACTGTAACATATTTAGTACATATGTTTGAATTGCGTTAGTTTTTATAGAAAGATAATTAAAAAAAAATTCTACTATCCAAGTTTTACTTTTAAAAGTGTATTGTAAATTAAAGTTCAGAAACTGGAAGAGCGACCATATGACATAGTGGATAGCATGTCTGAGTCATAATCATTGGCGGGTTCAATTGCCATCAAAATCCCTGTTGTGTTGGCAACATTTTCCTCTCATCTGTGCAAAGCTGTACCTAACTACAGAGATAGATGTGAAATGCTAATACACAGTCCCCAACAGGCAGTCAGCAATATAATGCTCTGACATAATACACTAGAGGTAAAATTTTCTTTAATTTCCTAATAGGAAAAAAAGAGGAAAATAAATTGTGAAGTCTTGGGTCTGCAGAGGAAGACTATGACACAATCTTTTTTTTTCTTCATTTTTTTTTAGTCTTTAAATGAATTCAAATAAATTATAGGAGTAAATTAAGTCTGCATTTATCTTTTTATTTGTCTATCATTTTTCTTCGGCTTTAACCTTATTTTTAAACATTTAAATTTTTTTTTTGTTCAGAACAAAACAGATTGAAAAAGGATTAGGTTACATAAATTGTGTCTCCTCAAAATGAACATATCCATTTTAACATGATTCTTATAGTAGTTAAAAAGAAAAAAAAGAAACAATTGTATGCAAAAATAATGAAAAGAAAAAATAATATCATACACCAATATATATATGCATAATAAAATCCTTACATTTGATATGCAGTCATTGAGATTTGGTGCAGGCTCTTTGGACTTTCCTTTTCCAAACAGGCGATTCATCTTGCTGAAACAAAAAAAAAAAAATATTTTTGATTACAAAGCTCCCTTAAAAATTATTAATTTATTTCTTTTTTTAATTTTAATTTGCTTCGTTTTCCTAACACATGGGGGATTGCAATGTAACAATTGAGAGGCTGGACTGGATTATATTGGGACTGCCATGGAAAATGCCATTAAATCAGCAACGGTTTTCTGCCATGAACTCGAAAGTTACAATTCAGCTAATTCAGCTATAGTATGCTGGTGGCCGTTAAAATGTCTTTTCTACTCATCATAATCCCCTGAAATAGAATTGTTAACAAATAATAGTAAATGGTGCTACTTGTTTTTTATTGGAGAACAAGAGAAAATGTAGATCATACAACACTATTTTTAAAAAAACTAAGTTTCCAACCTCTCAATGCCCCAGACCCTTTCCATTATAATCTCTACAGTTTGTACTTCGATTTCAGATAGCTCCTATGTGCAAAAGTAAAAAGGGCCTCTTCCCAAAATTTTAAATTCTTGAAAGTTTCATATCATCCTGACTCCATATTTGAGAATCTCCAAAAGATTGTGACTGACAGCTTAAAAATGAAAATTAGATCTAGTCAAGGTGATAATTTCGCTCAAGTTAAAACAATTTCCAGGTCTAAAGGCTGGTTATTAAAAGCCTATCTCTTTGAAATATTTGAAGATTGAGATGAATCATAAAAATCAATAAAAGCAGAACAAACTTTTTTACACTTTTTTTCCAAAGGTGGAAAAAAAAAACATTCAGAATTTTGTCAGAAATGAATTTATGATTGCGTGTAAGAAAAATTACCTGAAAACGGATTTTAAAAGTGACATTTTGCAATTTAATATTTTTTTCAATGACGTCTCTATTAATCTATTTTGTTGTTTCAGATATTTCAGAGGGATAGCTTACAAGCTTTTGTAAAAGAATTTTAAAATAGAAAAAAGTTAATAAAAAAATTTAGTGAGTTCACAGCTGTGCTCTTGCTCTAATCATTAAAAATTTCCTTTCAATACACTTGTCTGTTCAGGTTATTAAAAACTAATCCATCATTTCATGGTGAATAGAAAATGCATTTCATAGGCTTAAATGGTACTAACGACACGATATTATCTGAATTCTGTGAGAAGATAATTCACAATAATTCACACTTTCATTCTAAAGTTCCAGTTTATCTCTTTTAAATATCTGCACCTCAAGCCATAGGTCCTTAAAAATCACAAAATAATTAACAAATCATAATTCTGATTTGGGAAAATGCAGCATTTTTTTTTTCTTATAACTAAATATAACTTTATGAGCATGTTTTATTTTCTTAAAAATTTATCGCAATATATATTAGTTAATGTGACTGAAGAAAAAAAAGAGAATGAACTTCACAGTATTATGGTTTACCATGGGTTTTCAAGAACAAAAACTGCCAACAGAAGAGCAGCTTAAATGACAAATTTAAGGCTCATTTCATACACCTCTTTGATATTGATTATTTACTTAAACTGCTTAATAAATGATGTTTTTTAAAACTCAAAATAGAAAAATTTGCTTTTTTCCCCGTACCTTTTCATTCAAGATTCTTTAAAAAAAATCATTTGATTTATTATCTGCCATTTACATACAAATAACAAAAGTTCAACTTTACATCAGCCTTTTGCAATTATTGAGTTAGTCAGTCTCTAGAGATCTAACAACTCAGCCATACTTAAATTGAATCTTGATCCTGCTTACAGAGGTAAATCACTACTTGTAATATTATAAGTATTAACTAGAACATCTGTAACCAGATAATTTGCAGAGAGAGATAGCCAATATATTGGATTCACAAAAAAAAAGGGATTTAAAAAAAAAAGACAAATTAATAAGGTGTCATTAAATGGCACAATGATGCCATCATACATTTCACTTTTTCTTCATTTCAATTTAGTAGGTAACATTTACAAATGAAATATTTTTTTAAACATTATATAACCACAGTGAGTCAGTTTTAATTGTATACAGGAAACCAAAAATGCATAAAAATATTAATTTTTAACTTTGCTATGTGGTCCATTTTTGTGTTGTCTAATGCTTTGTCAACTAGTGACAAAACATTACCAGTGTGTGGGATGTAGCAAGTGAACGTATAAGAATGGTCTTTAGATTGCACTAGATTTTATAATATTCACATGTCTATAAAGAAGTCTGTCGATCTTGTTCAAGACAAATCTAAGCCAACATCTAATAGTAGGAGTATGATCAAAAAGAAATCATTTTCTCTGTTACTGTTTTCTTTTAATATTAAATATGATCAAGTCATGAGTTTGGGTATTTGAACAGTAGGCCCCTTTTTTTAGCCTTGAATTTGAAACTGAAAGAGGAGACTAAAGAAAGTGAAACTTTAAACTTACTTTGCCAACTTCTGCGTTTGGGTTAGGCCTATAAAAAATTCTTATTTTTCACAATGGTAGATCTAAGTCTACATCTATAATTTCTACTTCACATTTAAAGCCCTATACATGGAGACTGACAATTTGTACCTGTATATCTAAGTCTCTATAGATTTAGCCGCATCTAGATCTAGATCAGCTATCTCTTCATAAATTTCTGAAGTAAAAAAATATCTAATGAAAAATCTACACAGTGCTACACTCTGATCCAGAGAAGATTAAATTTGGATCAGGAATACAAAATACAGATCTAGATCTAGATCTAGATTGCGTCGGTATTTTTTTACCTGTAGGCTGTACACCTGTTTCGGCAATAACACTTGATTCACAAGGCCTCAGAGATATCTAATCCAGATATAGATCTATTTGAATGTAAACTCTGAACCTTGTATCTAGATCTTAAATCGACAATCACACAGTGAATCAAACCAATTTGCTCTAATTTAGTTAAATTCTAGAATCAAGATCTATTTCCGAATTGATATGTCGAAGTGTGAAACAAAACTACCATTACGATTGTGTTTACTTTTGGCAAGCTCTTCCGGGTAGAGGGGAGAAATCATTGACTTTAAAGATTTCGTTACAATACTAAAAAATTTGAAGTTGAAAAATAAGGCAAAATATTATTGTTAAAACATTTATTCTTTGTCAGGATACAAATTATTGTCCTCATCTTTTATATTTACATTATGAATCTGCAGAGTTAAGGTTATTATCTCATAGTTTTTGGTTCAAAACAATGAAAACCTCACCGTGAGAGAAATTAGATATAAAGTGTTTAGACTTAGGAGACAATGTAAATATGACGATGTGTCACGAGCTAAAAATAAACATTTTCTTTCGCTTCTCTTTATCATGATCATGTGAGAGGGAAAAAAAGAAAACTCAGATCAACCCATTTCTCCCTAGTCTCTCCATGGAAAACTAAACGATACTTCACACCGCAGTGGCAGCAAAAAGAATGCAATTCTCTAAAAATATGCAAGTGGTCAGCTTGCTAGGTGTTGAGAAAAACAGGCTTCGCACAAAAACTGTGTAGAACAATGGTGAAATCCTAAAAAAAAAAACCTTGAAAATTTGGAGGTTTTTATTCTCATATTTGTATAAAACCTGTTTCATGATGTAAAATAGCCAGGCTTTAAGAGAAAAAAAAGAAAGCTGATAAGTTACGTACATAGAGACATGATAAGAAAGAGAGACAGACATAATAGACCGAGAAAGAAAGATAGAGCTAGAAACGGGTTGGGAAATGTACATGCATGCAAACACAGACTTGAGAGGAAAAAAGGTCAAAACTTGCAGGCGACATCATCATCATCATCATCATTACTATTATTATTATTATTATTATTATTATTATTATTATTATTATTATTATTATTATTAAATATTTTTTTATTCTTCGATTAGGTAGAGGGAATAGCCGATTATGGTCCAAGGGAAATCAGCGGGAAATTAACACGCATAATTAGTGTAAAGAGTTAAGCCCCTTCTTTGATATTACTTTTTCAATCAGTAATTGGCTTTGCCTATCTTTTTGTTGTTTTGTTTTTTCTTCTTTTTTTTTGTTTTTTTTTTTGTTTTTTTTTTGGGGTTTTTTTGTTTTTTTTTTTTGGGGGTGGAGGGGAGCTCATTTGTTTGTTTAGTTTTAATTCGTTTTCATTTGCTTTTTATCTTTTCTCAATATTGACATTTTTTTTTCCTTTCACAGAGATATTTCATCTTAAAAAAAAAAAGAAGAAAAAAAATCTCTAAGCCAGTCATTGCCAGTCTTTGAGACCTTGGATCCATTCATTTCCATATAATCATGCAACGTGGGCCACGTATAAGAATAGCTAATTAATTTTCCATAATCCAAATCTATTAACAGATTTTTTTTTTCTTATTTTTTTTAAAATTCATAATCATGTAGGTTTTAATAACTGCGAGGCTAACAATTCTTGCAAAGCGTTTTAAAAGATCTAAAAAACAGATTGGTAAAGTGAGAATTAGTCGAGTTCCTTTAATGTCCTCGTTTTGTTTCGTTTTGTTTTGTTTTTGAGCGATAATTTCTATGTTGTTGTTTTTTTGTTTTTTTTTTCTTCTCATTCATTTGCCTGCAGTTATTATATTATTCTCTTTTAAATTATTGTTTATCTTCTTTTGATAAAGTTTGTAGGAATGAACCTTTCGCGAAAATAGCGCAAGTTTTGCCCGGTTTTGAATGTTTAGTGTGGAGCAGCTGAAGTGGTTTTGAAAAAAGTGCAGAATGAGAAACAGACATGACTATTGTAGAGAAACAAGATATAGAGAGGGAGAGAGAGGGAGGGAGAGAGGGGGGGGGGAGGGAGGGGAAAGGGAGGGAGACGTAAACGATGCATACATGGAAACAGACAACAGATAGTTAGAGAGAAAGATGTATATAATTATGTAATTATATATTTGAGACGAGTCAATAATAATAATAATAATAATAATAATAATAATAATAATAATAATAATAATAATAATAATAATAATAATAATAATAATAATAATAATAATAATAATAATAATAATAATAATAATAATAATAATAATAATAATAATAATAATAATAATAATAATAATAATAATAATAATAATAATAATAATAATAATAATAATAATAATAATAATAATAACAATAATAATAATATTAATAATAATAATAATAATAATAATAATAATAATAATAATAATAATAATAATAATAATAATAATAATAATAATAATAATAATAATAATAATAATAATAATAATAATAATAATAATAATAATAAAAAACAATATAAGAAAAGTTAACTTCTTATTTTCCCCGTTCAGATTGACGTGCAGCTCATTCGCTACAGTAGAAGTGCTTGAAAATTAATGAGGTTTGAATTACGAGAAATAAATACCATTCACTTCATGGCAACATTAATATAGGCCACTTTAACTTAGCCCCAGAAGGTTTCCAGTCGTTTCACAATAATTGCGTCGACGGCTCTCAAGAAAAGATGAGAAAAAAAAAAGATTATAATTGCATCCTACTTCCCCACCCAAAAAAGTAGGGAAATCAAGAGCAAAACTTTGCTTAGTGTGAAATGTTTTACTGCGGTAAGAGGTATTAATGGAAAACATGTACTCAAAGTTCTTAACCAGTGGTTTTCAATTTTTTTTTTTTTTTGGCCCCCGCCCCCTTTCTTGCCCTGTTAATTGTGACCAATGAATCTATGACCCACACATTCCCAAATGAGAGTCCTCAAGGGTCTTTTTTTTTTTTTTTTTTTGTAGAAATTGAAAGGGTAAGTGAAAACAGCCTGGTTGAATGAATTCCAATGGAAAAAAAGTATGATATAAACCATTGAAAAAAATTTCAACATAAGCACATTGTAATTGTTAAGTGATTGGAAAGGAGTGAAACCTATAAATCAGGTAATAAAAATTTTTACACTGAATAGGAAAAGAAAAATATAATTATCCAGTACATAATAAAAATTAAAATAAAAAATATACATTGTAAGAGAAAATTGAAAAGAAATTGGAAATTATTTTTTTTTAACAAGTCTACAAATACATTAAAAGGGAAGTAATTATGTACTATCAATTCATCACAAAAATAAACTTGGTTGTTTCCCTTAGACAACAACTCGTCCGCTCACAATAAAACGAAGCATTCTCAGAAGTACATGTAAAGGGCAATAATGCGGCTTAGCAAAACTAACGCGATTGCTTCCCTTGGTTCACAATTTTCGTGTTCACGAAAAGAATATTTTTATCAAAACGCCGACCTGTGTGATGGGAGCTCATATTGATAATTAACAAAAAATAATTTAAAAAAAAATGGTTTGCGATCCCTTACAGTGGACGGTCAAAGTCTGCTCAAAAAAAAAAAAAAAATGAAAAACTCGATTCAAGAGGGATAAGTCGCATCTAGTAGTATGGAAACAAAGTCATTTCATAAAATCACCAAGTTTCACGTAAGAATGATATCCATCTGTAGCCCATATATTGCACTGTTTAATTATAATCTCTCGTTAACTTTGAATTCTCAACGGAATAATTTTTTATTTTAAGCATTACCCAAATAGGCAGAAAAAATTAATGGGGCAGGTTTTGAAATCATACAAGGATTTCTCTTTAACAAGTGCACTTTGGGTGGTTTGCATTATCATAAGACTTGTTCAATAATTTTATAAAATCCCCAATCTATTTAGAGATTTTTTAAAACATTTATAATCATGCTGATTTAAATAACTGCGCGGCTAAGAATTCCCGTAAGACAGTGTACATTTATGTAATAAATGTGAAAACACACAGCTTTCTAATAAGTATTTGGAATGAATTAAAATCAGGTTGGGGAATCACAAAATTAATCGATTACCTTTATCAAATTTTAGGCATCATGAAGAAAAAACGCAACGAAATTTTTATGAGGTCTATATTGAGGTGAAGTGCAGTTCAGAGTGTAATTATCGTCCCTAAACTGATAACTTGCCATTAAACAATACCTAAGCTTGGTCAGTCTTAATTGGATTAAATTATTGCATGAACCGCGAAATAGAAAGAGTGAGTATGTGGGTTTGTTTGTGTGCATATGTGTGTGTGAAAGAGATAGAGAGAGAGAGGGAGGTGAGATGAAAAAAAGTGGTATGGGTATCGGCATCCAGCGAAGAGAGAGAGAGACAGAGAGAGAGAGAGAGAGAGAGAGAGAGAGAGTGGGGGGAGAGAGAGAGAGAGAGAGAGAGAGAGAGAGAGAGAGAGAGAGAGAGAGAGAGAGAGAGAGAGAGAGAGAGAGAGAGAGAGAGAGAGGCGTAAACCATACATACATCCAAAATTACAAAATATAGTAAGAGAGAAAGATAAATGGCGAGCGAGAGAGAGAGAGAGAGAGAGAGAGAGAGAGAGAGAGAGAGAGAAAGAGAGTAGACAACATATAGTAAGAGAGAAAGATAAATGGCGAGCGAGAGAGCGAGAGAGAGAGAGAAGGAGAGAGAGAGGGAGGGAGAAAGAGAGAGGGAGAGAAAAAGAGAGGGAGACGTAAACGATACATACATGCAGACACCAGATAGTCAGAAAGAAAGAAAAATGGCGAGAGAGAGAGAGAGAGAGAGAGAGAGAGAGAGAGAGAGAGAGAGAGAGAGAGAGAGAGAGAGAGAGGGAAAGAGGGAGAGAGTGGGAGAAAGAGAGAGAAATACAGAGTGAGGGAGATACGTAAACAATACATACCTGCAGACAGACAACAGATAGTAAGAGAGAAAGATAGATAGAGAGAGAGAGAGAGAGAAACAGAGAGACAGAGAAACAGAGAGACAGAGAAACAGAGAGACAGAGACAGACAGGGACAGAGACAGAGACAGACAGGCAGACAGACAGACAGACAGGCAGAGACCGACAGACTGAGAGAGAGATAGAGAGAGATGGAGAGAGATAGAGAGAGAGAGAGAGATGACATGCAGAAGGCATATTTGGGAATCCTAAACGACATATTTTCGGTAAACCGTTGAGACAGAGCTTTAAATCACTTGATGTAAGAACAAAAAAGTCAATACATATTAATATGATAGAAAGAGAAAGAGAGGGGGAGAGCAAAAGAAAGAGAGAGAGAGAGAGAGAGAGAGAGAGAGAGAGAGAGAGAGAGATGACATGCAGAAGGCATATTTGGGAATCCTAAACGACATATTTTCGGTAAACCGTTGAGACAGAGCTTTAAATCACTTGATGTAAGAATAAAAAAGTCAATACATATTAATATGATAGAAAGAGAAAGAGAGGGGGAGAGCAAAAGAAAGAGAGAGAGAGAGAGAGAGAGAGAGAGAGAGAAAAGAGATATTTGTTGCTAATAAAATGTGCCTATTTTTTGTTGATTTGTTGGGTCAGTACGGTATAATGTCATATTGATGCAGTGCTGACGTTACAAAGCAATCTCATGAAAAGGGAGAGAGAGAGAGAGAGAGAGAAAGAGAAGAGAGAGAGAGAGTACTACTACTACTACTACTACTACTACTACTACTACTACTACTACTACTACTACTACTACTACTACTACTACTACTACTACTACTACTACTACTACTACTGCTACTACTATTACAACTTCTACTATTACTACTACTACTACTGCTGCTGCTGCTGCTGCTGCTATTACTAGTACTACTACTACTACTACTACTACTACTACTACTACTACTACTACTACTACTACTACTACTACTACTACTACTACTACTACCACTATCACCACCATCACCACCACCACTTTTACTTTTTCTTTTGCTGCTGCTGCTGCTACTACTACTAATGCTACTTCGATTACTATTTCTGCTACTGTTTATAGAATTTCTCTCTATCTGACAAAATTATTTACTGTAAGGAAGAAATTTCTTAACTACAATCTTCATAAAAGAACCATCCATTAAGTTTAAAACATATAAACAATGATTATATACATATATACTTTACACTGCAACTAATTCAAATTTGAGGGCGGTTTAAGGGATATCAGGGATTAGGGGTTAAGTTAACTGTGTCTTGTAAACATAATCGTTTATGGGTTCTTATATTTTGTTGTTTTTTTTCTCTTTACAATCATATTCATGGCTGTTGTTTTATAGGCACATTTAATAATTTTTTGTTCAGAACAAACAAGTATATATGTGAAGTAATCAAAGGTTTCCATATATTTCATTAACTTGGTCCCACATCCCAAAATTTTATATATCAGCGGCCTTTGCAAACCTGTATACCGTTACCACGGGAAAACACTATCAAGTAAGTCAATGAAATGTGGTTCTAGATCCACCACTTTCCGCACGTATTGTCTGTCACGGTAAGAGAGGAAGTAAATCTATAACAAAGAAACTACTCGGTAAAGGGGCATAATCGAGTCTCAGAACCTTTCCTCCTTGTCTTCCTCAATGGTGGATTAAGTCCCTTTCGGTCTAAAACGAATCTCTGATGTGTAAAATTACAGGGTGAGAATCATTGACCAACTTGTGGTTTTTACATTGAAGGCGGATACCGAATATGCTCACCTCAAAAATGGTCTTATAACTCAGTTCCATCAGGTATCCTTTATATAGATACTGTATCTGCGTGAGAGGAAAAAAAATAACGCACTGTTAAATAATGTTAGTATTAATTACTACTTGTACCATTAAAGATGGATTTGAATTTACAGGTGGAAGCGATACTTTGATCGCTGGATCGAGTTCTCGAGTGTTAGCTCCTATGATAAGAGTGTAACAGAGTTGTCTCCTCCACTGCCACTCATCATACGGTTTTGAAATATAATTTATATGGAACCATAAAACATTGGAATTCTTCTCACGTAGTCATGGCGTCATTCTTTATATGAACTTTTATGAAGAAAAGATCTCAGGCAAAAAAGTAAACTAAATCTGGTTGCAATCGTTTAAGCAGCCCTAGTTTTAGTTTATCTCTCCACAATTTTACTCTTTTAAAACTGGCGCCTTAAAGTAATGCGAGGCGGGCGTGTCGAGAAATTTAGAACTACCTAAAAAATATGGCGGCTTTATGGCTTCATATTTTTTAGCGTGGTGTTCTGTCCAGTTTATTACTAGATCTATACATTCGCTTTATAAACGTAAAGCTTGCCATGATAGCGTAACGAGTATGATTCCTGCAGACACCAGTAGGCAACTGTTTAACTATCTGTTTATCATCTAGTACAGCTGAAAGGGGCAGAACCGAGCTAATTTCCCCGCTTCACGCCGCAATGCCTCGCATTAGAGGAACGAGATTGCTGTGTTTTCTGTAGCAACAAGGGCCGGTAACCACCACATCAAAAGCGTTTCCACTAACTGAGGGTGGTAACAGATAGAGTAGTTTCCCCTGATTTCCAATTATCGCAACAAGAGGTAGGAGGATATCACTGCGCTTTCGCGCATGCGTGAAATCTGCACGCGCTGCATCTAATCTTCTCCTTAAGCAGTGGTTCTTTCAAGTCGGGTCTTGATGGACTTTTGGTAGTCTTTAGCAAGATCTATTTCTTTTATGTCTCGATGCTGAGGCAAAAAATGAAGTGTGAGAATTAGATCTTTAATTGTAGCATCGACTTAGCCGTAAAATCGGGTGTGAGGCCAGATAGGCAAACAGTTTGATGTGGCTCCGCACGAAAACTGTTCCCTACAGTAAGGTAAACACTCATTATCTCTCACACAGTAACATCACAGGACAGCACATGAAATAAGCTCTCCTCCGTGTTTAACAATATTTTTTTCCACGAATGAGCACCAAAAATTTCAGATGGCAAGCTTAGTAATTAGCTTATGCTGTGAGTAACATGTGAAATACATACATACGTGGCCAGGGCATGGTTGACCTTGTATGTCCATCTGGAAGAGGGGGGGGGGGGGTGGAAAGCTTTGGGGAAAGAGAGAGAGAGAGAGAGAGAGAGAGAGAGAGAGAGAGAGAGAGAGAGAGAGAGAGAGAAAAGAGATATGTACTGCTTATATCCTGTGCCTATGTTTGTTGATTTGTTGGGTTAGTACTTTGCGACGTCAAATAAATATTATTGATGTTGTTCTGATGTTAAAAAGACATCTATTGGAGAGAGCGGGAGAAGAAGAAGGAGGAGGAGGAGGAGGAGGGGGAAAACATTGCTGGATGTCCAATCTGGAAGTGAGTTTTTGCTTTAAGCTTTTAGAGCCTATCTACTACTTAGACTTCATCCTTGGTTTTCTCTAGGTGAGTGACCGCCCTTGAGAACGACAGCCGTTACTTCACACAGAATAATCATAAACCCAAAAAAAAATTTTTTTTACTCGGGTCTTTGACGGCCTTGTAATTATTGCTTTGGGTTTGGATTTCTGCAGTTGTAAAATAATTCGGGTTAAGCAGCCTTTGATGAATGGGCTCTCAACTTTTAAACTTGAAACACACTTTTTTTTTCTTTATTCTCTCTATCATTGTCTCACCCTCTCCTTTTTCACGCTATTTTTATGATGTCTCAATCTTGCTAACAGCGTCTTAGAAAAACCCGTTTGAGGAATATGTCTAGTGCACCGCCGAAACACAGCTAGATCTAGATCTAGATCTAGATCGAAACGTCCTGTCGGCATATGATAACTGTTTAACGTGTTTCTTGTTGCAGCTCTAGGAAGCCATTGAAGGTTAGCGCCACTTTACTGCAGCCCTACCGCAGACACACAAGCAAGGGGAGGGAACTTTAACGGGCGGGGAGGTAATGATGGAACAAGCGGGTCGGAAGGGAATGAAAACTTGAGCATGGCTACAACAATAATACGTGTAGTAATAGGCCAGAATGATGAGAGGCGAAGAGATAAACCGGTTAAGTGCTAGGCATATAATATGTAAGCATTGTTGTAAGTTATTCTTTTATTTTTTTTTCATACCGTACCCTCTTGGACACTAAAATGTATGGTGTTTTGATATAATAATTTATAAACCGATGTTAATTTATCTTCATTATTAACCTTCGAGGCTGGGGTTTGTTTAGAAAATAAATAGTTTTAGAATAAATTTAAGAATTCGGGATAAATCATTTTGACGCTTATTTCAAGAATAAATCTAAGTATTTATGATATCTAACCAGGTAGCTTTTACTTTCTGTTAAAGTGAAAGTCACTATAAATTAAACTTATTCAATGATTGAAAACAGCTGATTTTGAAAGTTTCTATTTATTCAAATATCTCTGTTCAAACACTCATAATGAAGCTATGAATTAAAAATATAAATTTAAAAAATGCGTCAATGGCCGAATAGTATAGGCGGCAGTGGAATAAAAACCAAATACATGAGAATAAAGTTAATCATAAGCAATTCTAATACAGTTCAACTAGGAGCTTAACCAGATCCTTCACCCCATCATGTTTAACGTTGGTTACACGAAGACTGGTATTTAACTTAAAAAAAAAGAAATTTTTTTTTAAAGAAACTTACGCTGAAACTGGTGAAAAATAATAATGTGGTGATGGTAGAAATAAAGTGAAATATTTTCGGTATTGTTTTACTTTCATGCAGAGTTCATGGTAATTTTTTTTTTCGTTTAAGTCTAATATTCAATCTAAAATAAGAATAACAGGGGAAATAACAATAAGTCAAAATATTGACAGTATATAATAATTATAACCTATTTCAATACTCCAATTTACGATCAGAATGGTTTCAATAACTACACGGTCACGCAACTTCAAGCTTTGCAGGAAATATTTGTTTGTTGTCCGAATGCTTAAGAATTTTGCATTAGACTCCATGTTAATTACTCCAACTAGAATAATTATATTATCTTGTCAAAAAAAAAAAATCTATTTATAGATTCTTTTCAATACTGCAGGCTAGCGTACCTCTCAATACTCTTTCTTTGTACTTATATAATATTTTATATAGTGTTTAGGAAGATCTATGAAGGGTTTGGAAAAATACTCAATTAGCCTTTTTTGTTTGTCTGTTTTGCTGTTGTTGTTGTTGTTGTTTTTTTGTTTTTTTTCTTTGTTCCGCCTTTTAATTCGACCACCGTCTAACTCTTTTTAAGAATCCGAATCCGCTAAGGGCCAAAATTTGTTAGGTTGCGGGGGGGGGGGGGGGGGGGGGGGGTTGTTGTTTTTTTTTTTGTTGTTGTTGTTTTTTTCATTAAGAGAAGACGTATAGTTGTGATAAAAATTATATGAGTTTCTTGTGACAAACTTGTGACTAAAATTACCATGGATGTCAACAAAATGACCCTGACATAGTCCATTCTTAAATGTGACGTTGAAATAGCTAATTTCTTGACATAAAATTGATTTATGAACAATTATATTCAATATCAATACATCCAAAAAACCACGTTCAATGTTTACTATTCACACATCATTTATTTCTTACTCTCTCTCTCTCTCTCTCTCTCTCTCTCTCTCTCTCTCTCTCTCTCTCTCTCTCTCTCTCTCTCTCTCTCTCTCTCTCTTTCCCTTCAGTAAAAAGAGATACTGAATTGAAAAGAAAAAAGAACTTAAACCCCACACAGGTGCACAACCCACCCACCCACCCCCCCCACACACACACACACACACATACCCCGTCAGCCCTCTTGTGATGAGCAGAAAGTACGGAAAATCGACCAGATCTACACCCTAGGTCTTTCAACAAAACTCTGGCTGAGAAACATGATTCTGTTAGAACTAACGCTTTCGGGAGCACCAAATTAGTTACGTTAACGCCTACCAAAACGAGGCCGCCTTGGCTTTCCGACGTGCTAATTGGTTAATTGGCTGTCAGTATAGCACGCGTCTTGACGCGCATGCGTCAGGTGAAGAAGTCCGTCGTAGTGCTTGCGCAGTGATTAAGTGCGCAGGTCGGCGTAAAACCAATAATTATCTAGTTTTAGTTACTGTGATTGGGGAGTATTTTGCACAGGTGAGAAGAGATTGAGAAAGACAAAGATTGAGACATTGAATTAAAGAATGAAAAGATAGGAGGAGAGAGAGAGAGAGAGATACAGATAGAGAAAATGGAACAGATGTGTTTCAAACTTTTTAGACCAGGAATTATGACTCTGATGAGGAATCATAACGAGAGATTGAAGCCGATGCCTCCTTATTATCAAGCCAACGTCCAACCGTTGAGTTAACATGTAACCAATAGATAGACGTGCAAAAAGACAGAAAAAAAAGATAAATATATATTAGAGATTATGAGAGAGCACCATGTTTACCAAAAAAGCTCAGGATAGAGTATTAATTTCGTGAGTGTTGTCGATCTCAAAAGAAATTTACATATTAGAACAGCAAGGCAAAAAGGTACCCCCCCCCCAAAAAAAAAAAAAATAAAATAAATGAAGAATCAAACAGACAAGGTTAAGGTGCGTATATTACATCCAGAAATCTTGAAGCTACGCAATAATCAATATTATCGCCTCTCAGAAATAATTCACTGTGCTATTTATATTCAAGCTTATTAAGTCATTCCATTCTAGTTTCCTTTTTTCTTTTTTTTTTTTTTTTTTTTTTTTCTTCTTTTCCATTTTGTTCTTTCAAATCATTTTTCCAGGTCAGAACGACCAATAAAAAACAAGAAAACTTAACAACAAGAATTAAACAATCGCAACCCTCTCTTCTCCCCTATACTATTTAAAACCAGAGCGAAAGCAGCTAGCCGTGTTAAAGACATCAGGAAGTAAAAGCTGTTAAACTAGCAGACGATTGGAAGATCAGTAGACACGATAGAACTAAACACCACAGCCCCGAACAGAAAGGAACCAAAGTAAAGAGGCAGTAAATGG
>JAWDGP010002013.1:30000-47500 GCA_033675545.1 Elysia crispata
CAGGATCTAGATCTAGATACAGATAAACTTGAGCTATGTCGAAAGGTTTTATTCTCATGTTGTGTTTCTTAAAAACAACGTCATAGGCTGTGTGACAGACTTGGGCAAACCTTAACAATACAGAATTAGAAATATCAGGCTATTTACCAAATGATTCTATCTAGGTACCCGATACAACATAATTAGTATTAATAATTTTGAGGATAGTTCTTATAAAATGTTCCTCTAGTACAAACGTCAACAGTGGATACAAGCTTGGAGTAAACTGCAAGCAGTTCGTTGGTTCCAGCACAAACAGGTAGTGATCAGTGTCACTGTTTTGTAAGTAATTTAGTTTTCGGCAGCAGTATTGTGTTCGTTGTTTGATATAGTGTGTCCATAACGCGATTGTTTCAGGCCTTTTTGCACCCCCCTCGCCTCTCTCTCTCTCTCTCTCTCTCTCTCTCTCTCTCTCTCTCTCTCTCTCTCTCTCTCTCTCTCTCTCTCTCTCTCTCTCTCTCTCTCTCCTCTCTCTCTCTCTCTCTCTCTTTCTCTCTCTCTCTCTCTCTCTCTCTCTCTCTCTCTCTCTCTCTCTCTCTCTCTCTCTCTCTCTCTCTCTCTCTCTCTCTCTCTCTCTCTCTCTCTCTCTCTCTCTCTCTCTCTCTCTCTCTCTCTCTCTCTCTCTCTCTCTCTCTCTCTCTCTCTCTCTCTCTCTCTCTCTCTCTCTCTTTCTCTCTCCTCTCTCTCTCTCTCTCTCTCTCTCTCTCTCTCTCTCTCTCTCTCTCTCTCTCTCTCTCTCTCTCTCTCCTCTCTCTCTCTCTCTCTCTCTCTCTTTCTCTCTCTCCTCCCCCCCATCCGAAACTGAAAAGACTCTTGTTTACTTATTTACCAATGGTGTATGGCTCGAAACCTCGACGAAGATTCCTGCGGACAGGGCGAGCGTTCTAACCTCATACTCATAGCCACCAGCTTTGTTACTTATCAAAATTTTTATTAATACTCACGCATTCTTAAAACCAATTGAAAGTTTTGTATTTTGAGATGTATAGTAAACATCTCATTTCAAAGGGGTTAAATTACTTTCAATATATTTATTTTTACATCGTTCAGAGTAAATAATTATAACTCCCCTTTGTAATTATACCATTATTTGTTACAAAGATATCATTTAGTAAAATTGACTTTTTGTTCTATCTAGTAATATGTCCTAATGTAATAGTCATATCAAGAAAAAGCAATATGAAATCTTCTATTTCTGTACTTTCTTATAATGTATAGATTTCCTTTTAAACTCTTATTAGAATGCTAAAAAATCCTGCATAAATGCAAAGTGTACTGTAATTGCGGGAATTCATAATAACTTCCTAAACCCACTTGATAATGTGTGTGTGTGAAAGGATCTAAAAATAGATTTGGGTTTCATAACACGAACAAACTATTCTCATTAAAATTAAAAACTATTTTTTCATTAACTTTATTATCGAAAAAAAAAAAAAAAAACACCACACGTACACACACACACACCCTTAAGGACATCATCAAAGTAGCTCGAAGGTACAAAATTAAAGAATCATACTAATATCCTCACTTTCAGATCATTTTTTTTTTTTTTGCTAATCTCTGATTGATTGTTATAGCCCATCCTGAAAAAAAAAAAAAGTTATTTCCAGCTTTACAAAATAATTTAACAAGCCTTGCTTAAGTAGGGTAGAGCTGAAAAGGTAAGACACCACAGTTACTCTCTGAAACAGTAGTGGATCAAACCTGTAACTGAAAGTCGTGGCAGAAGTTTGGAGTGGCGGTGGCTGTAGGGTTAGAGCGCTTAACTGAGAAATAGATACATGGCTTGTAAAAAAAAAGGGGGGGGGGGGGGAACTTAAAGGGAAAGATTAGTTCCCTCTGGTTTTTTTTTAAATCAATGATCTTTACATAATTAGGTATTGAAAGTAAATTCGTTCGACTTAAGGTCTGGAAAAATCCGTGAAGTAAAGAATTTTTCAATATTATTCAAGCGATTCTAAAACTATGGTTTTAACTTCGATTTAAAGTTTTTTTTTTTCCTTCTTTCTGAGATTTCTTTAGAACCAGCAGTAGCAGCAATAAGTCAGTAAAGAGGAGAATATGATTTTGGCAGAAAAGAAAAATTATGGTTGAAATGGACTTTTAAACTTATACTGCGAAGAAAGAGCTTTTTCTTCCTTTCCTTTTTTTTTTTTTTTTTTTTAATTTTTGATGAAAAATTCGTTGATGCTTTTCACGATGTTTTTTTCTCTTGAGATGAGGAAAAATTCCGCTCTACGTTTTTTTTTTACTCTCCTCAGTTTTAAAGTTCTGAGCAGAAAGAAAATGATAATTGTAACTTCTTTTTCTTAATTGGCTGCATAGTTTGCGGTCGGATTAACAATTGAATTATTGAACTGTAGTGGTTTTTTTTTTTTTTTTAATTATGTCTAGTTTGCTAAAATTTAGAACATATTAATTTTTAATAAGCTAAATTTTGCTGTAAGCCCGGAGACCTTTGCTGTATAGATGGCAATTTATTTATCTATCTATCTATCTATCTATCTATCTATCTATCTATCTATCTATCTATCTATCTATCTATCTATCTATCTATCTATCTATCTATCTATCTATCTATATATATATATATATCAACTATTTTATTATTTACGAATCTATTTATTTCCTCTTTCATTTACTTATCTGTTTCATAATCTTTCTATTTTATTGATTGATCCTTTATAGTAGGCCTAGAATTTACTAAATCGTGCTACTCTGTCGCTTTAAAAAATATGTGAAACAGATTTTATGGTGAGCTTTTGCATCAGTGGCAATGGATTCGTGGGAATTTTACGATTTGTCGCAGCCAAAACCAAAGGCATTCATTACGGTCGTTGAAACTAATTAATTTCTGTTTATATGTCCCGCCTTTACATCGGTTTTTACCCAACCACAAAAAGTTAGAGATTGACCCAACTTTATTTTTTTCTAAGAGACGATTTAAAAAACATTTTTCAATAACATTGTTACGTGATTGACTGATTATAAAAAAGAACTACTAAGCGAAATTTCCAACTTTTTTTTTTTTGTTTTCGTTTTTTACTAGTAAAAATTTTCCCAACTTTTTTTTCTTATCAAAAATTTTTTGCTGATTTGCTAATTATGTTATCTAAATGTTGCAGGATGTGTTCAGTTTGTTCATTCTTTTTTTTTGTTTTTGTTTTTTTTGACAATGAATTATAATATCTTAATGATGATCTTAATATAAAGAAATGACACTAAAGGTGCTAGGTTCACCAACAAATTAAAAAGTAAAATGTTGCAAATTGATTTTTACTTTTTTTCTTGCCAAAGAGAGACCCAGCATAACTTATCATTTGCACTCACTGATTTTAAACTAAAAAGAAAACCCAACAGCTATCAATTATGCAATAGTTCAAAACTCGACTATTTAGGCTGTGGCTCCAAGTTATCCACGGCACATGATTCCTTTTGTAAATAAATTTATTGAAAAAAATCCGAAGTTTTGCACACCCACATCATCCTAAAAACACTACCATCAAACTGAACTCAGATCTAAGCGACACCAAAATATTACTGACATAATATATGGAATAATTAAAACAATTTCATAAACTACCTAATAAGGCAATGAGAAATATTTTTTTTAATTAAACCTCATAGGGTGGTTCAAAATCAATTACTAATCAAGGTATTTTTAACCATTACCAGTTTATTTTTTTCCGATCCTTGCACATTTTAAAAGAGTTTTCGAAGTCTTTTTGACTTCCCAGCCATGGCATTATGTAATTGCAGTAACTTCGTACATCTTCGTACAGCTAAAAATTTGACGCGCATTCTCTTTATTGATCCAGCACTCTTTAAGGGTCCAAAGAGTACAAAATGTGTAAACAATGTGGTAAAAAAAAAAGAATAAAACAGCCTATTTTATGTGCCAAGTAAATATAAAAGCAAGCCCTCTTTTTCATTTACAAAAATTAACTTATCTCCGCTTTGCGATATTAACTTGTGGTTTATTTTATCCATTTCGCAGACACAATGGATATTCTTGTCGAACCTTCCAGGCGGAAGGCCTCTTTCCTCATCCGGGACATTTTAGGTGACACCGGAAGCGCAAGTGTTTTGAAACCGTCTGCGCATGTCAGCGGAGAAGCGATCAATAATTGCCAAAAGTTTGAGCATAGAAATCGAACACCAACACCAGGTATTCAAGGGCTGGACAAAGCACAGAGTAAAGACTTGGAAATTTGTCCAGAAAGCATGGATTTGGTCGTAAGAAATCCTCCATCAGATCTGTTGGGAAAATCTCTTCATAATATCCTCGATAGGGAATCTCAATTCTTTCAGAACATTTTCAAACAGAGACTGTTTCTGCAAGGGAAAGAGAGACTTGGAAAGGACCAATACGAAACTCGGGGTGTGAATTCCTCCGATATTGAATTAAAAAGAAACAATAGCTTTCCGATGCAGCAAGAGCTGATACCCAAACTAGATGGAATAAGAGGAAGCGCTAACAAGAAAAACGACTTAACCTTTGAACCTCGGGTCATTAAAAGAACAGAACTGGAGAAAGATGAAGACGTGAGCACCGGAATACCCAATGCTGCTCGCAATACTAGTCCAGAGAGTCGTTTTTCTTACGCCACTGATTCCAAAGATATGCCTGGTAACTTTGAGTACGGTCCTTATTTTAGCATAGGGACGGAGAGACAGGAATTTACTGGTAACTATAAACAGGAAGAGTCATGGAGTAGGGACACTTCTAAGAATTTTGAAAGAGCCGACTTTCAGCATCACAACATAGAGCGTAAAGGTGAAGAACAAATCTGGACTGCAGCAGAAAGATCCAGCAGCAACTACAACGCTCCACGGACGGCAAGTATATCACCAGATATTTGCACATCTACCTCTCCAGCGCAGCATCCATCAACGCCATCTCCACCAGCGTCACTTTCACCACCATCACCAAAAACATCCGTCTACACATCTTTCCCAGCCTTTTTCGCAAGACACCTCGAGGCAGCAGAAAACTCAGAGGGTAAAGACTTCGCCAGACACAGCAAACAGCCAGCACGAGCGTTCGAACCCAGGGAGACGAGCGGGTTACCAGGGGCTGGACCGGCCAGGCCCCTCCCCAACCCCCCTCAACCTTTGACCTGTGTCCGGCCAACAGTACTTCCGCCCATGTTCCCCTTCCGGGTCACGCAGCACCAGGGGCTGCACCCCGGCCTGGCCCAGCCAGTGACGTCAACCAACAGACCGCACCATCTCCCAGGGCATCTTCCTCCAGGGCATCCGTGCCTGGGTTTCCCTCATCTCTCGCCTCCTGGCTTCCTCTCTAGAGGTGAGAATATACAAGTTTTAATTCCAGTTTTGGATGAGGCGATATTTTTCTTTATCTCCTATTCTCTCCGTTCTTAACGAAAACGATTTGTCTTCTTATTTCATCGCTTTTCTTATATTATTTTCTACGGCGGTAAATCTATGATTTGTCTTCTTATTTCATCTCTTTTCTTATATTATTTTCTACGGCGGTAAATCTATGATTTGTCTTCTTATTTCATCGCTTCTCTTATATTATTTTCTACGGAGGTAAATCTATGATTTGTCTTCTTATTTCATCTCTTTTCTTACATTATTTTCTACGGCGGTAAATCTATGATTTGTCTTCTTATTTCATCTCTTTTCTTATATTATTTTCTACGGCGGTAAATCTATGATTTGTCTTCTTATTTCATCTCTTTTCTTATATTATTTTCTACGGCGGTAAATCTATGATTTGTCTTCTTATTTCATCTCTTTTCTTATATTATTTTCTACGGCGGTAAATCTATGATTTGTCTTCTTATTTCATCTCTTTTCTTATATTATTTTCTACGGCGGTAAATCTATGATTTGTCTTCTTATTTCATCTCTTTTCTTATATTATTTTCTACGGAGGTAAATCTATGATTTGTCTTCTTATTTCATCTCTTTTCTTATATTATTTTCTACGGCGGTAAATCTATGATGCATATTTTATGAATTTGTCTCTATTCTTTCTTTTTATAACAGGTACACGATTTCTTTAAAAAATAATGAATCGAATAATCTACTCTTCAACTGACTTTCTTTCCCACAAACCATCTCTTTTGGCTGCGTCTGGCATACGTAATACTATGATATATGCTTCTCTAACATCATTAATTTTGTTTTCTTATTTCATCGCTTTTCTTATAGTATGTTAAACGATATCAAACACATACGGTGAAAAAATGAATACATTCATTGTGGGGTTTTTTTCTATTAGGTAATTACCTTTTCTCATACAGCTTAACCCGTTTCTTGAACAAAGCTCTTAGTGAGACTAAGGTTAAGGGAGCTTTAAAAGTGTACAACTTAGTAAACTACCTTTTAGTACTGTAAAGTAAATCTTCCTTACAGACAAATACGGAAAAAATTAGCTCCAGTGTAGAAAGATAAAGCTGAAAGAGTAATACCTAGACTGGTTTTTTTGGCTTCAGTATCGTATTGATTCAGAAACGGGGATTTCCTGGGAAAAGTAACCGACAATATTTGCCACAATTTTCATTGAACTCTATCTAATTTTAATTTTTTTTTATATACACCAAACTTTACTTGCTTAATTTTATCGCGAAGGGTTATAAAGAGTTTTAATTATCAAGTACGTTTAAAACAAGGGACAGATATGAACTCCTGGAAGACTTTTTAACAAAATCCGTAGACTTGTAAAAGGCGTTGCGAAAAAGTTTTGAATTAGATTTGGTAAGTAAAGAATTGGCTGGATAAAAGTAAGTAACTCTGCTGCTTAACTTCATCAGGGGACGTAAGCTTTATGATAACCTTTGAAAAAAAGTTATTGTCGAAATGTGTTTAGTCTTTACATTGCATTGGCTAGGTCTTTCAAACAATACTGGCATTGTTATACACTAGTAGATGTTTTGATAGAGTATGACAATTTGGCGTCTAGTGCTAGTGGTTTACAATCGGGTTTCAGCACAAGAAGTTCAGGCTTCGTATCCATGTAAATAAACCAAACGCTGTGGTAAGTCTTTCTGGGAAGGCGTAAAACAAATATACCGCACTGATTTTAAGCAGTACAAGATTTTGTCAACAGACTACAGGCTGTTTCATATAGAGTTGTTTTTACCTGTTAGTTCAATAGACAAATTGTTGAACATTGTATGAACAATTTGTTAAGTGATTTAAGAACTTAAATCGTATGAAGTACCACATACATAAGAAAAACCTTTTTTAGTTTCATTATATCGTATATTATTTTAAGAATGATACATGAACTTTACGTCATGGGCAACTGACTTGATTTACGTCAGAAAGAACAAAAAGAACAGCCAGCAAACATCTACTACTTTTAGTAAGTATGAAAAAAAAGGTTATCGTTAACTTCTTAAGAAAAAAAATTATTTTGCCTGATAGACATTGAAAAAACAAAACAAAACAATACGTGAAGTTTATAAAACAACAAGGTATAAGGCATTTATTTTAATTAGAATAATACCCATTTTGGAGATGTACTGAAAAGATCGCGTAAAACAAAGAGTGCTGGCTTTTTTTTTTTTTTAAGTTTGTCGAGTTTTTAAAGTTTTATTGGTTCTGGCAGTAAAGATGCAAGAAGGCCCTGAGAAATGGCTAACTTAGTAGTAAAAAATTGATTCATTTACCATTAAAAAAGACACTTGGATGCTGTAGGAATTGTTTGAAATAGATCATCTGCAACAAAGGTAAAGGGGAAAAAAAGCCAGAATAACTCAAAAGAGAAAAGTTGGCAAAGTGGCGGAAATGGAATCCAGCACAGAGAGAGAGAGAGAGAGAGAGAGAGAGAGAGAGAGAGAGAGAGAGAGAGAGAGAGAGAGAGAGAGAGAGAGAGAGAGAGAGAGAGAGAGAGAGAGAGAGAGAGAGAAGTGTGGTAGAAACGTAAATACAAAAAGGTAAGCCAAAAGCTTGAGGTAGCTTTAATTGACTAAATCACTTCCAGAGAACTTGATATTGAATCCCTTTCAGGAAAAATCCAGTTACTTTCCGAAGCATTTATCGCTAATGTGATTTTAATCCTTTGAAAACAACACAAGGCAAGGAAAAGTACGCACGCACACACAACCTACACACACCTCTTCCTTCCCTCACTGATCGCCTCCCACTTCTCAAGAAAAGCAGTTAAAATACTGGAAAATCTCCACGGCTAATTACGATGTTTACAAGGCTAAGCATACGACTGTTTACACTCGTTGACATAATTATTTTCTTTGTCGTATTTTATTCCATCCATCTTTTTTCTTACCGAGCTCCAATTTGTGGCGAAAGGTAGGCCTACAAGGAAGAGTCAAATTGCTGAGGATTTTTGTCGTATTTTAAGATGTTTTTTAAGATGTTTTTTAAGATGTTTTTTCCCCCCATCGTTTTGGCTCGAAAGTGGGTGGTGACTTTGTAGTTGTTTATAGGTGTGAATCTCTTATAATCCTAGCTAAGTGAGGATTAGAATAAAGAAAGGAAATCTGACAGGAGAAAGGAACAGAAAGAGGAATGGGGAGAGAGAGAGAGAGAGACAGAGAGACAGAGAGAGACAGAGACAGACAGACAGACAGACAGACAGACAGACAGACAGACAGACAGGCAGGTAAGTAGGTAGACAGATAGAGAAAAAGACGAATTGAGAGTAAAGGAAAAAAAGATAGAAGGAAAGTGAGGGAGGGAGAGCGAGTTAGGAAAAAAGAGAGTGGAAGAAAGCGGGAAGAAGAGATAGAGGGGAAGAAAGAAAAAAGAAGTGGAAATGAGTGAGAGTAAGACAAAATGAATTAAAAAAAAAAAACCAATAACACCTCACAAATCACTTTTGGGTAGCAATCTCGTGAAAATGTGCTTTTGTTTATTATTGTTTACACCATCGCGTTATGCAAATCTTCCTCGTAATCTCTTGGTCATGATAATAATATTTCTAATCTATTGAACAAATTTTGATCACAAATTTCCTTAACTTGTCTCAGCTTCTTCATTGCCACTTAATTCATCTCTCTCTCAATCTCTCTCACTCTCTTTCTCTCTCTCTCTCTCTCTCTCTCTCTCTCTCTCTCTCTCTCTCTCTCTCTCACTGTCTGTCTCCCTCTTTCTCTCTGTCTCTCTCAGCGTTGTCTCGGTCTTTGTCTCTCTTTCTCTACCCCACCCCTCTTTCTCTTTTTGTCTATATTTCTATCTGTTTCTTTTACTGTCGCCGCCTCTCTCATCCTTCCCCTCTCTCCGCCTCTATCTTTCTCCATTCTCCCCTTCCCACTTTTTCTCTATCTCTCTCCCTCTCCTCCTCTACCTCTCTCCATCTCTCACCCTCTCCCTCCCTCTTTTCCTCCTCTAACCCTCTCTATATCTCTGTCTATCCAACTCCTCTAGCTTCCACCCACCAGCCGGCCTGGAGCAAGCTACTCTCTCCAAGCGCTCACCCACAGAGCTGGAATCCTATCTAACTCACCCCTGTCACCTCCACCGCTAGCGCCCGCGCTCAAGTTCCTCTCTACCTAAATTAAACAAACCCTCCACACATTATGTTAGCATTATGTTTCAGTTCTACTCGCCGTTTGCCTCCATGCTGATCTTTTGCTTGGCGAGGAGAAAAGCAAATGGTTAACTATTATATTTAAACAAAACTGCCTGTTTGCTGGAAACTAAAGTCGTTGCATGATCCGCATAGTTACGCAGTTGCTTTTTTTTTTTTAAAGGTTTGTTACAGTATACACTGCTGGTGAATGAGGGAGTATTGAATTGTTGTACATTGTTTTCTAATTTTCATCCCTTTTGTCGATTAGCGAAACTAAACACAATATCTTTATGGGCTATATAGATCTTGCTTTCGTGTATTCATATCTCAATCTTGGTTTCTTTCTCTCTCTCTATTTCATTCTTTATCTATCTATCTCTCTCTATCTCATTCTTTATCTCTCTATCTCACTCTTGGTTTCTTTCTCTCGCTCTATCTCACTCTTTATCTATCTATCTCTCTCTATCTCACTCTTTATCTCTCTATCTCACTCTTTATCTATCTATCTCTCTCTATCTCATTCTCTATCTCTCTATCTCACTCTTTATCTCTCTCTCCATCTCACTTTTAATTTTTTCTCTCTCTATTTCACTCTTGGTTTCTTTCTCTCGCTCTATCTCACTCTTTATCTATCTATCTCTCTCTATCTCATTCTTTATCTCTCTATCTCACTCTTTATCTCTCTCTCCATCTCACTTTTTATTTTTCTCTCTCAATCTCACTCTTTATCTCTATCTCTCTATCTCACTCTTTATCTCTCTCTCTCTTTATCTCTCCGCTGTTCCTTTTATATATCTTGTGTCATACCTTTCTTCTACATCTATAATATTTTTGTTATTCTTATTTATCTCCACTTCCGACGCTTTTTCTTTCCCATCGCGTTTTATCTTCTATCTATACTCTCTGCAACTCTGCTCTATCTGCCTCTCCATATTTTTTTTTTCATTGTTCTTATTTTTATTCTACCTGTCTCTCTCGTCTCGTCATCCAAAGAAAAAAAACAACACGTAGGAAAAAAAAAGAACAATCATGATTGTCTTGTTCATCCAAACAATACTCAAGAAAACGAAGTAGCATTATGTAAAACCCAAAATTCGAACGAAAATGATAGAGAGGCAACGAGCAATTTAGGTAAATGGGGCAAGATTAGTTAGCTGTCCGGAGCAAAATAAAACAACGAAGCCGGAAAATCTAGATCTAAAATCCCGCCACAAAACACATAAGTAAATTCTTGCGAGAGTTACGGTTCTTTACTTACCGCTTTAATGGAAAATGGCTTTCCCCGGGTTGGCGGGAAACGAAACCAAAACAAAAGTGAATCTTCCGTCGACCTAGAAGTTTTCCGAACCTAATCCCTAGGTTGATCTCAGGATTAAAGCGGGATTATCTAAGCTTTGGCCGTATCTGGTGGTCTGGGTGATAATAGAGAAATTAGCAGAAAGTCAAAATAAACTTTCATTAACGTTTACGATTTTTTTTTTCGTTACAGATGGTTTGTAACACATTGGCGTGAAAACGCTGAAGAGCAATTTACTAAGCGATTTTCGGTATTTGTGTTCGCTATTTAAACCTGGATTTAGTTCTTTGAAAAACACTTCATACTTATTATCTTATTTTGCTATCTTGCATTACTAAGAAATTATCTTAGTAGAGAATTTGTAAAACTGTGTTGAATTTTTAAAACTTAGATTATAAAAGTTTAAGTGAATGTGATAAACTTTTACATCATTATTCCTTTGGAACTAATGCAAATTTTGCCTGACTGCTAAATTGCTTGATTAACTAATATATTGGTTGATCTATTCTTTAATTGATTGTCTACCATTGCCAGATACAACAAGAGGAAAATCAATTCTTTACATCATTCCACAAAGTTTTCTTACCATCAAAATTAAACAGAAGATATGCATCTCCAGACTCACGAGACTCAAACTCGCATCTAAATTTCTAAGGCTAAGCGTACCGTTCGTCCAACAAATCAGAGATGCTCAGTACGCGACATACTGGAAAAATATCAGATAAAAGTTTGAAAGCAAACAATAAATCTTTCCAATAATGTAAAGGGACGTTTTCTTATTACTTTTGTATTGATGAAATGTAAGGAAAAAATTATCAAAGCAGATTCTTTTCTAAAGGTAGTTTCGACCTATAAACGGATTGGAAATAACTCCAGGGAAAAGATTACTTTCATATCCTTAGGTTTATCAAAATAGTGACGGGTAAAATTGTCCTTCCACTAAGTAAAGTGGTGGTGGCCCAAGCGGTGTAAATTGTCTGCTATAAAAATGCGTATGCAAATTAACGTTTGTGCATATCTCAGACGGATTTATTCAAAATGACATCGTACAGGAAATAAAGTAACCAAGCTTGTGAGCTGATCGAGGTGGTACTGAACGGGGACAAATGATCAGAAAATGGAATCAAATGTAATCTTACCATCATAAACCAGTCATCAATTTATTCATCAAAATTTATGAAGCTCATTTAACACTCAGTATTAAGCTCCGGTGTGTGAAGGACCTCTTAAAGTCGATATTTACTTTCTCAGTACCATTTCAACTCAACATTGCCAAAAAAGTAAATTGAAGTGTATTAATGTGCAAAGATTTGCGTCTTCTTGACAAATCTGGATATTGGAAAGGTAGGCCTTGAGGCAAGTTTCATTTTTAGAGCGACCAATCAGCCACTAATATGTAATTTCCGCTATTGTGTCACTTTATTGTACCTGTTTAGCCATATTTTCTATATATTGTGTATGCTATTATTATTGGTACTTATTTCATATTTATTTCCAATATGGCCTCAGGTCGTATTTTCCTCGGATCTTTCTTATGAAAAAATGATGAAAATAACAAGAAGATGGCTCTTAACGACACCAGTTCTACACAGTGCAAACTGCTCCAAAATCGGTGCACAAAAAGCTTGAGGCTCTTGGCGTATCTTGAGCTGGTTTCGGAGATGGTCTTTCAGCATTTTGGGCCTTTGGCAGATGTCGCTCTGGCTTCCCTTCTGCTAGCCTGCTGGCAAGGGAAGCAACCACTTGACTGTGTGGCGTAGTGAATCTGCTGTACACATGTCTTCTGAACTAGATGACCCTTCTGTATGGTTCTAGAACTAGTAGAAGTCCATGTTCTGGTGCAAGCCTGGAAATCTGAACGTACTCGTTGTTTCTCAAATACCTTCATTCTAAGATAATTGATTTGTCTGACACACAAAAAGACCGAAAGATCTTTACATGAAAGAATCTAAAGAATTGAAGAATGCCATTGACTTCAAAATAGTAAGAAATTGTCCGGTAGTGCCATTGTGGTGTACATTGTAACTTGTTTTATCTCAAAGAAGCAGATTTTTCTCCGTTGTTTCTTTTTTTATTTGACTATGAGCTTGAGCATTATTGTAAATGCTTTTCGCAAAGTAATAATAATAATAATAATAATAACCATTTATAAAGCGCCGTATATCACCTTAAATAAAATGCTCTAGGCGCGTACAGATTTTTCACAATAAAAACAGTAGATATATAATTTGACATCAATAGGACCCTAAAACATGAAAGAGGTCACACAAAGGCTTGTTTAAAAAGGAAAGTCTTTAAATGTCGTTTAAAATTGTCGTGTGTAAAAGATAGTTTTAAATATGCCGGGAGGGCATTCCATTTAATGGAAGAGTAAATTGAAAAAGCCCTATCACCTAGCGTTGAATGAGATCGTGGTACAGCTAGTTTATTATTACCACTTGATCTTAAAACTCTATTAGGCCTATGACATTCTAAAATTTCTTGAATATAAAAAGGAGATATATTTTGAAAAAATTTATGAACAAAGGTCAGTACTTTAAAATCAATTCTTTGCTTAACTGGAAGCCAGTGAAGATCTTTTAAGACAGGTGTAATGTGCTGATGCTTTTTAGCACAGGATACAATCCTGGCTGCCTGATTTTGTACTCTCTGAAGTTTAATTATTGAGTTAAGAGATACTCCAGTAAGCAATGAATTACAGTAGTCTATTCTGCTCATTACTAAAGAGCTGACTAGAAGTTGAGCAGTATCTTTATTAATATAGCTTCTGATCATGCCAATATTCTTAAGATGGTAGTACGATTGCTGACATATAATGTAATAGTACATATTTCCAAGAGATTTGAAGGATTGCTAGATACAGAATACAAATCTTTTATTTTTCGTAACGCATCTCTCGTCACCCTGCTTCGCAGACGAAAATTTTAAACATCATGCTCAAAACCACCACAACAGATCTAACACTGTTTAATTTTTGCCATATTTCTATGATGTTCGAAATAAACTAGCTATCTAATTCCCAAAGTCATCTCAAAACCCTTTAAACTACTCATTATTCCCAAAGGAAGCGCACCAAAAATGTACGACCTTGTGCGTATGTAAAGCATTAATTTTAACATACATGACAAGAAAATGTTGAAAAATACCTATTTTGTATAGAATTGAATTTCACAAAATTCATTATATAATTTTCTTTTGGGCATGAAAAAAACAATTTAAAGCCGCATTGCTTAGAATTACACCTTACAATGACATCAGTGTCTTTTCAGAAATGCTTTATATCAGCATTCCTAATATATAGACCTCTTATTTTAACCTGTAGAAAGCTCTATAACAATTAAGATAGTAAACTTAGAACTATATCATGTGATTTGGCGCATTATCACTGTTACCAGCGATTATTTATTAGTTTACTTAATTATCTTTTTTACATAAAATAAAAAACAATGTTTTCAAGTTTTTCAAAAAGAATTTGGACCACTTTAAAGCGCGCTACTTTAGTCTAATTTCTTCAGCAGGAAGTAATAAAACTACTTTCTGTAAAGATAAAGTAAGAAAAAGAGTAAGGGATCTGAAAACAGATGTTCAATAAACAATGACAATTTCCCCAAAATTGCTTTGCGTGAAAGATCACCCATTTTAATCCAACTCCTTGAATATTTAACCTGAGGTATCTTGGTCCAAATTGTAGCAAAGCTTTAGTCCATCCCATCTTTTGTACCTGGGGAACTTATGAAAAGACCAAGAGATGCTACATCTTGCATCAAGATGTCGTGTGTTAACAAACTAACAGGCTCTTAAACTTGTGCTGAGGACCATCTTTGTTCTTCAAACAAAAGAAAGTCTCTTTTCGCTCACGATTTCCTCCACAAAGAGCGGAGATCACCTCTCCTTGGTGCAAAACAATTGTCGCGTCTGAGATCAGTCAGGAAATTGTGATGATAAACTCCTGCGCATTGTTATCTCCAATTTCCGGTGTCACTTAACTTGGTTGGACTGTCTGAAGACACCGAAGTCAAGACCGTCTTCATGAAATTATGAAGTCAAATCAGCAGCGTTTTAAAAACGGAGGCGCTTTGAACATCCGTTATATAAATAAAAAGTTTCAATATGGCCGCCATCTGGCCTCGAGTCAGTTCTGCAGCCGTCATCCATAGCCGATAACTCTAGATGTCCTAAGTGGCGGTGAAAGGATCTCCCTTTATGCCCGGGATTTAGCCGGTAAATTGTTTACAATCTCTCCCTGTCTCTCTGTGTGTCTTCACAGAGCCAGAACTGCTAGATTGTCGCCGGGAGAGAAGAATCGTTGGAAGTTTTGCTTGGGCCGCCAGTTCAAACTGCCTCAAGGATCGGACTTGCTTGGCCACAGTCGGTTTTGAGTTTCTGGGTGGTCCCGATTTCTATGTCTTTCTCGAGTTCGAATACAGGAAACAAATTTTGCCAGGGGCTAAGCCTTTCCGTCTGTTACAATAAATCGACAGCTTATTAATTAAAATCTACAAGAGTTTGGGAGGTCACGATGCTGTCAATAATCAGACTATAGTGTGAGAATTCGAAGCCGCTAGTCTTATAGTTGAAGCTTTATTTTAAACTGATAGATTGTGACTTTTGAATCGTCAAAAAAAAAACCAAAATCAACCAAGAGACGGATTAATATAAATACATGTGCAAACTGTAGTTCTTAACGGTCGATGTCTTGTTATTGATTCGATTATCGATATCTTGGTTATGAATATAATTGAGGAAATAAAAAAATCATTCTTGTCCAAGTAATCACAATCACCATTTTAAAGACAACCTTAGATTATGGAAATGAAATTTGCAACAACTTTTCCCCCCCTAGTACCGAAGAAAATGAGGGGTTTTTTTTTATTTGTTCCCCCTTTTTATAACTTTTGTCCTGTTGGACCGGATACCCTTAACACTCGCTTCTAGAAAAAAGCAGAGATGAAAAAGTCTCCAACTCATTCCTCTATGGTAGGATGTGGGTTTCCAAAATAACTTTCGATGAAGAATTCGTGCAGATTTCAATACAGACGCTCTAACCTCTTACCACACGCGCCTTCTTCGTTATGAAAAGTTTATAGTAACAGTTTTCTTTCTTTCCGCAACAAATTCTACCAGACCGATAGAAGTTAAGCAGGAAATACCCGGAAAGATTTCATTCCCGGAAAAAAATAGATGTGTTTTTTTTTAGTCCGCATTGTTTCTGGGAATCTGAAATAAGAAGATTCTTTTTGCGGCTTTTTCTATTGAATTCTTTCCATTTTAATAAACTATAGTTAATTTTTTTTTCAGGCAAAGATGTCAGTCGTATGGACTCTAGTAACAAATCAATCAACAAAATTATTAAAATTTAAAATTGAATATGATACAGCCGCACCCTTTGGCTTTTGGTTCTTCGTCAGTCGCTACATGGCCCAGTAGGTAGAGCGCTTCATGGCCAAAAAGGTCTCTGGTTCCCTTTCCCGCTGAGATACCTGGTGATGGTGTCTATTCACAGCTAACTAATTCTCTTCCCAACTTATGAGAAAGTGAAACTCTCGGCTCAAAATTTTTCCCGGAAACTTAGGGGACGTAAAATTATGAAAGGAATAACTTTTTTTTTTTCGATCTCAAGTCAGGAGACGGTTTTCCTCGAATAAGGAATAGAATAGTGTGGTTTGATGAAGAATATTTAGATTGCTGTATCCTTGTTTCACTGCTTTCCTGTAGATTCAAAGCTTTCTGTAATTGAAGCTGGCTACCGTAAGATTTTTACGAAAGTTGTGGACAACCTTCGAAATTATGTAACCAGAACTGCTTAGACAGAGAAGAGGATTGGGAAGAAAGAAAAGTGAAAATGTTTGTGTGTGTGTGGTTGGGGATGGTGGTGAGGGGGTTTGTGTTGAGAGTAGCTGCTTGATATGTATTTGTGGAATAATAATTCTGAAGACTGTAGTTGTGCATTGTGCCAGGTTTGTAAGATAAGAATGAATTTTGCTTACTTTATACATATTTTTTTTTCCAGATTTTCCATGTTGTTTCGAAACGAAGTTCACGTTGTCTACGTTTAGTATTAATTTCATAACGGTTTGCTTTAAACCACGGATTAAATCAGGTTTGATCAAGAATCTGATAAAGCTCAAAAGAGACGAGGGGTTCAATATAGTAAATTCAAATTTATTATCTTTCATTTTTTTTCCCCTTGGCCTTTTTTAAAGAAAGGTGCCTGCCTCTTTTTTTCTATAGATAAAAACACCACCGTACCCTCTGTGGCCTTGAAAATGACGAGGTAAAGTGCATTGCTCGCAACAACCCAATCACCAAGTGTCAAGCCTCGGTTTGGAAGACTAGATCTAACTGATTATCCTTTTTGTGTGGCTTCTTTTGTTTTTTGGCATATGCGAGCCACATGTGGCGCTGCGGAAATAAGGCAGGATCTGAGGGGGCGCTGATGAGCTGGGCCGAACCGCCACGGAAAGGGCAAAGAAAGCCATTCGGGCCTAAACTTCGGGACATTTCGCCTCCGCCAGCTTCCGAAGTCGTGCTAAGGGCAATAAATCTAATTCTGATTAGCTGATCGCACAGCTTTACGTGTCTTCTCGTCTAGTCCCATGAAGGCTCCATGGTTTGTTTTCGCGAGGTAAGGTTTAACTGTGTTCAAAGCTAAATTG